>PVKS010010620.1:0-59511 GCA_004027875.1 Aplodontia rufa | reverse complement strand
TACATTTGATTGGGTTAAGTTAAAAAAAAAAAAAAAAGAATGTGTCACTGAATGTTGGGACCCGCTGGACACATGCGTAGCTGTGGTTCCAAGATCAGCTGCTCAGCACCACTTTGAAAACACATCCCTGTCAAAATAAAAGCTCGAATAGATTTTTAAATTCTTTTTAATAAAAGTAATAACTGAGCACAGTTCTGTAGTCACATACTGTACAAGGGACAGTCAAAGCCCTTTTCTTTCTCCCTGGCAGAAGAAGGGACCCATTCACTGGCATACAGCGAACCCTCAGCAGGACTGCGGGGATTTGGTCTAAAAGCGTCTCTCAGCTCTCATCCCGATTCCAGTCTGTTCTGTTCCTTTTTCCAAGTTGTACTTTGAAAATGAGACCTGCTGGAGACAAGTGGGAAACAAGGGACTTGATTTCGGAGGAAACTGAGATGGAGAATCACGCTAATGATCTCATCATCACCGATGTTCCTCCATAAAAAGTCACTTACCAGTTTAAAAGTGTCTGTGCTGAACACTTAAGGCCACACCTTAACTTGGCCCTTGTCAGACCGAAAGTCAGTGCATGCTTAGAGTGGAAGGTCATGGGGACGCACCCTAAAAGTTGATGTGGGTCTTCACCACGGCATGGGTATTTCTCTCTCTCTCTCCCCTCCCTCCCTCTGTCTCTCTCCTCATCCCCCCCCCCCAGAGGGACAGTGAGAGAGAGAGAATCAATTTTATTTAGTTTTTCACGTGGCTTTTGTTGCTCTGACACTTCGTGTGTACGTGGTGCTGGGATTCGAACCTGTGTCCTCATGCATGCCAGGCAAGCTTTGGAAACCACTGAGCCACCACTCCAGCCCCAGGGATATATTTCTTGAGCCATTAGGAGTGGCCTAAGCCCACTTGCTGTGTTAAGGGGCGAGTTCTTACCCTCATGCCAGGCTGCAAATTCCTTTCTCAAGTAGCATGTTCTCCCTAATGCAGAGGGACGGTTGTAATCAAATCATGGGCAGAAAACTAGGGGCACACTGTGATCTTTGAGCACAGCTTGAAGGAGGGAAGTTGAGAATCACAGCTGGGTTAAGAGATTCCAGGCAGAAGAGGTTGCAGGTGCCGGGGCCCCGAGGCAGGAGCCTTGTGTGAGGGGACTGTTGTTTTACACAGGTAGGCGTAGCTTTTTATTGTTGTTGTAGTTATGCACTGGAAGAAATGGAATGTTATGTAGCCAGTAAAGACCGTGATGGAGGAGAATATGTAGGGATGTGGGAAATCATCTTTTACTGCTGATTTTTAGTGGAACGTTCAGTGTTTTAAATGGTTTTCACTGTTGATCCCCATTACATTTTTTTTCTTTTAATGCAACTACCTTTATCAAGAAGGGAAGCAGGACACTCAGTGATGGGGAGTGTCCCAGCACCAGGTGGCTGTGGGGAGGTGACACCAGGCACCGTGCTGGCAGCATGGCCCAGGGTTTCAGTTCACCTTTGTGCCCAAGGGCTCTGGCTCTGGGTGCTGTCCAGAGAGGCTCCAACCAGAGTGTCCAGTGTCCAGAGGAGGCCGGTCCCAACCATCATTGGAAACAAAGATGGGGCAGAAATGCAGAGGAGGAAGCAGGCGAGTGAGTGAGTGCTATCATGGGGATGCCGGCCCGCCCACTTGATTGACAGAGCCCCACAGCACTGGGATGGAAGAGCTGGTGTCCCCAGGAGTGGGTGAGGCTCAGAGGCAGGCTTGTGTCCAGGTACAGGCGGTGGGGTGTACGCCCAAGAGTGTTTCAAGCAGACGTTCAGGAGCTTCGCATCTTCCTGAGTCAGATGTAGACCTCTATCCCGTCTCCAAACTGTAGTCCTCAGACACTTTGAACAAGAATGAATCTGGGAGGACAGTGGAGTTCTTGTCAGGGCAGCCTGTCCCTGGCCATCGGTCGGCTGGACTGTCCGCCTGCATATGTTCCTTAGACGGTTTAGTGATCATGTTTGGTATGTTGAGGAATATACATAACATAAGTATGAAATGTCATAATAGAGTGAATATGCATGAAGCACAGCCCTTAAATTTTTTTTGCTCTTCTTTCCTTTACTTTAAAAAAAAAATCCACGTCTGCATATATATTTATTGTGTGTGTTTATATACATTTGTAACTATATATGTATAAATATAATTGTACATTTATTTACATATCATACATTTATGTATATTTAATCTTATACATATGTGTGTATAGATACGTAAAGTTTTTGGTTTTGAGGTCTGTAAACCTGTAGCACATTTGCATTCTTGCCGTAAAGGAACAGGTCTGTCGTGTTGCTGTGTGTAGCTGTGGCTTGCGTATTGTTCGCTGCTGTGTGATATTCCATCCCGGGGCCGTGGCACATGTTACTGTTTCCACTGCACTTGGGTGTTCTGTTTTCTTAATCACATTGTCCATTGTTCTGTGAGTTTCTGAGTTTACTCTATGACAGTGACAAAAAAAAAAGGAAAAAGGATAAAGTGGACAGTTTCCAAAGTAAGAACGCTGTCTGTGTGAAAGGTGTAAATCTGACACCCATCCTTGGGCCTGCTTGCCCGGTGTCCCTTGTGTCTTTGGACCGAGCATGCACAGCGATGTTGTGGAGCGGACTGCCACCAGGGGGCGTGCGAGAGGCAGCCATTTCCGTCCCCAGAGCTAAGAAGAAGCCAGGCACCGAGGATGCAGGGCTCCCACGCGGTGGTAGCGCTTGCAGATTTCATCAGGGCAAAAGCTTACTATTGCTGCTAAGAAGAAGTCCAATTAAGAGCTACTTTATCTCTGTGGCTCACATGTGCATGGGCGGCATAGAAGAAAGGGAGTGATCGAGTGCACCGTTGGAGGAAGAGGACTTGGGGAGGAAATTCACAGCCCAGTGGCATAAATCAGTGACAAATGGCAGTGCTTCTTAGTTCAGAAACAAGCTAATGATTGGGGAGGCTTCTAAGAGCTCAGTGGTACTTGGAGTTCCTGACAGAAACAGACTGCTTGTCCACAGACTTAGAATCTTTGAGTGTGGTTTATTGTGTGTTCTCAATAGTGTTCCCTTCCATCCTTGCTTGTTGACTTAGAGTTTTCCTCTCTTGGAAATTAATGCAACTTCAGGAATTCCTCTCTCTCCCTCCAGAAGTCTAACCTTAAATCCAGGAAAGAAATTTATTCATACGTGATGGGTGGAGAGAGGACACATTGGTGGTTCCGTTAAATATCTACTGCAACAGCCCCTCCTGTTAACACGGTGTACGGGTGCCATCGTGTGTTCTAGGAATCTGGAGTGTTTGGAATAGACTCAGTATCTCCACCTGCCCCAGACAGGTCCATGCTCTGACTCTCAGACCCTGTGAATCTGTTACTCTACATGGCAGAAGGGACCTTGCCAGTGTGATTACGCTGAGGGTCTTGAGATGGGGAGGTGATCCTGGATTTTACGGGTGGACCCAGCATCATCCCAAGAGTCCTTTCAAGAGGGAATTAGAGGTGGGTAGAGTGCTTGCCTGGCATGCACAGGCCGTGGGTTCAACTCTAGCACTGAGGAGGAAAAAGAAAAAGAGTGAGGTAGATCCAAGAGCAGGAAAGGTGCCAGGCTGCAGGCCTGGAAGGTGGAGGAAGGAGGGCACAGACTAAGGAGTGAGGTGGCCTCTAGGAGCTGGAAGAGGCAAGGAAGCAGACTGTCCCCAGAGCACCTAGAAGATCAGCAGACTGCACAGGACACTGAGGAGAGAGATGGTGGGGTTTTAAGCCACCAAATCTGTGCTCATTGGTTCTAGCAGCAGTAGGAAACAGGTATAATATTCTTTACGATGCGAAAGAACCAGCTTTTGTTTGAAAATGTGGAGGGCAGTTTTGCTATTCATAGCTCTGTCCACCGAGGAAATGCAGTTTGATGGGACTTGTAGAGAGGTGTACTGAAAGAAGGGATCATAGTGGTGCAGGACGGAGAGGCACGTTCACCAAAGCAGGGAGAAGGGACAGGTAGGCGCCCGCACGTGTGGAGAAGCTGCCCCCTGGGCTGGAGGAGCTGGTGGGTCTGAGAACGGAACCAGCGTGGTCCGGAGGCCAAGAGGAGTCCTGGACACACCTTCCTGGAAGCCTGGGGCAGAGCATCCAGGAGGCACCAGTGCCTGCATGCCAACCGCTGGGAGGGGCCACGCGATTGTATGAAAGCGCTTTTGGAGACCTGTATGACTAGTTCTCTAGGATTTTTATTTGGGTGGAGGGAGGGGAAGAAGTTTTCAGGAATGAAAAATAAAATTAGAGGCTTAAGGTGCTGGAGTGGTGGCTCAGCAGTTATGGCGTTTTCCGGGCATGCGCCAGGATGTGGGTTCGAACCCCAGCACCGCATACACAATGACACGTTGGAGCAACGAAAGTCACATGAAAAACTAAATAAAATTGATTCTCTTTTTTTCTCTCACTGTCTCTCTGTCTTAAAAAAAAATTAGAGGGTTAAGGATGAAAAAAATGGCTGAACAAAATGTGAACTACAAACTGGAAAACATTGGTGGTGAATGAGTGTAGAGAAATTAGAGACCAGGAAAAGCAGCAGCATGGGGTTTTTTTTTTTTTTTTGTCGTTGCTTAAAAAAAATTTTTTTTATAAAATGCATAGTATAAAATTTTACCTTGAGTGAAGTATAGCCCAGTACAGAGTTTTGCCACCATCATCACTCTCCAGTTCCAGAATATTGTTCTTACCCCAAAAGAAAACTAAAAAAAAAATAAAATAAAATAACCAGAAGAAAATTCCATAACCAGAGCAGTCATTTCCCATTCTCCCCACCCTCACCAGCCCTGGCAACCATTCTGCTGCTCTCTGTGGACCTGCCCTCTTCTGAGTACTCCATGTAAATGTAGCAGCATGTTTTTAATTGTTTCTGGCTTCTTTCACTTAGCATAATGACTTCAAGGTTCTCCCATTTTATACTCTTATTAGTATTTCACTCCTTTTCATGGCTGAATATTATTCCATTGTCTGGACATACAGTTAGATCATTTCCATCCTTTGGTTGATGTGAATTGTGTGCAGCTGGGTTATCTTATTTGGTTTTGTTCTCAAAATGGAAAGATGTGACCATTTGGGTGATGGAGAAGAGGTAAGAGCAGTGGGGCCTGCAGGGAGAGTCAGCTTTTGCTCTTGGACAGCTTCCATCTTGCAGGGAGGTGGACTGGGCAAGGGATTGGCTTTGTTCATTAGCCACAAATCTCTCTTGGAAAACCCAGGATAGCCCTGGGTAACTGAGAAAATGACCGGTTGAATTCCAGGCGGTATCAGTACCCCCTGGCAGCGAGGGAAGAACCCTAGAGTGTGACCTTCATCTGACATTTAAGTCATGTGTCCTTTCTGATTTCTTTTTTTAAAGAGGAGGAGTGTGCAGGAGAAAGCCACGTCCAGGGCTGGGTGTCACTATTTAGAGGGGTGTGGTAAGGAGAGGAACAGGTACGAGGTGTAGGTCCCTGCCCGCAGCACACTACGTTGATGCTCTTGGGATGTTTATTAGTTCTTTTGAAGGCTGTTCTTGCTTGTGCCTGTTTTTAATGCCTGAACAACTGGGAGAGAGAACTTATAATCCTGCTGTCATTTGGCTTGTATTCTTAGAGAGTATTTTTAAACTATAACATTCAGAGCCATCTCGTGTCATTTGAAGACCAAGGAGCACTTTGAACATTTGTTTCTCCTGAAGGACAGGCTGGAGATTTTCAGTAGTATTGTTACATCCACAGGATATACATTAAAAATGTTTCTGTTGACATTGGACTTACTTTAAATAAACTATCATTATTTTTATTAAAATGAGTGAGGCTATTTTCAACCATGACTCAGAAGTCATCTGCGGTAGAAAGAAAAGCTATCCATATCCCCAACTGACCAAGCTAAGCATTCTCAACGCAGAAGTGGGGCTGTTTATTTTGATAAGTTGCACATTTAAATACTCCCCTCCTCCCCGCTGCTGGGCTAAACTGGAAATAAATCATCTTGCTTTAAAGGGCTTTTATGGATGTACCAAGCTCAAAATATAAAATGCAGTGTCAGTAATTCAAAGAATTTAAAAATGGAAAAGTCAACTACTACTTTAAAGTGGAGAAATTGGTCTGAAACTGATTTGGGGCTGAAAACAGACCTTCCTGGGTCCTCATGAAACTGGAATAGAGGAGACTGCTCTTCTCAGTCAACAGATAACGTTGCCAGATGGAAGGGGGAGGTGATATTGGCCTGGGGAGCAGGTGCTTTCTGTGTTGGGCACATGGAAATTATAAGCCAATTAGGGTTGTCTTTGTATAGTGAAAAAATACATAACTTGTAATAAAAGAATTTTCTCCTGCTGGTTAGAATATGAGATTGATCATTTAATCGGTAGCAGGAAGGCAGTTAGCTAAATTCTTGAGTAAGCTTTTCCTCTAGATACCGTCACCTGATTTCTGGACTAGAAGCAAAGCTGTTCAGTTCAAGCAACGGAGAGAAGCCAGTGGGGAGTTACAGGGTGCTGTGACAGGTTCAGCTCTGGTGTCACATCAGTAAGGCTGGGCATGTCCCCCACCGTGTGTGACTTCTTGGCCTGGGATCCTCTTCATCTTAGCTTGGGCCATGAACTGTGTGACGCCAACATCAAGCATTTATTTCTCACGGTCCTGGAGGCTTGAAGTCTGAGGTCAGGCACCAGCATGGTTAGGCTCTTCCTGGTGTACACAAGGCTGCTTTCTAGTTGTAGCCAACATAGCAGACACAGGTCCTTCTCCATCCCCTTATAAGTGCACCTGTCCGTCATGGAGGGCTCTGTCTCAGAAGTACCCACCTGCAGTACCGTCGCTGGGGTGAGGGCTTTCACATATGAATTTGGGGGAATGCAAACATTTTTTTCCATAGCTCTTCCCCATCTGCTCCATTTCCCTGTTTAGGATTTAATAATGAGGGTGAGTGGAGGTAGTAAGTGATAGTTGAGTGAATAGAACTCAGAGAAATGCAGGTTTAGAGCCAGATGAAGCTATGGGTGATTCAAGCCTCTGGATAGGATCATAAGAGACCAAATCATAAAGAACATCTGTTTTGCGTCCGGATTCCTAGAGAAGGCATTGTTTGCTAATATCTTTGGTTTAACAGTTTCAGTGTTTCATGAATCCCTTAATATAAAAGTTCTTTCAAATTCTTTTAGACCCTTTCCCTGCCTTTTACTACTGAGCTCTGGGATCCATGAAGTATGGGAGTTATTTCCAGGGTTGGTATGGATCCTTCGATGTGGATCTTAATTTCACGCAGCATTTGCTTGTTTATATTCTGATATCTTTGGAAGATCACTTTGCAGCTACTAACATGGGTCTAACTTTGTGGTAGGTGCTGGAAGTGTGGGTCGCATGGCTGGATCACCTAACATGAGGACATTGGGGCATTAACCAATCCTGATCAACCCTGGTGTCTGATAGATTATGGTTCTTCATTCACATTCCAGGAGAGAATCCAGACAAAATAGAGAAG
Organism: Aplodontia rufa; assembly: GCA_004027875.1. NCBI lineage: Eukaryota > Metazoa > Chordata > Mammalia > Rodentia > Aplodontiidae > Aplodontia > Aplodontia rufa. Next base: position 52,046 of record PVKS010010620.1, on the reverse strand, counting down.
TGGCTTGTCTTAGTCTGCTTCTGTTGCTGTAACAGAATTCCTGAGGCTAGGTGTGTTAGTCCGCTTCCCATTGCTATGATAAAAGGCTTGGGAAAACCAGCTCATAAGGAGGAAGATTTTATTTTGGATCACAGTTTCAGAGCTTTCAGTCCACAGCCCCATGACCTGTGTCTTTGGGCCTGTGGCAAGAGTACATGGCAGAGAAGGCCACTCCCCTCATGGCAGTGGGAAGCAAAGACAAGGAGAGAGAGAGGCAGAAGGGGGGAAAGGGGCCAGGAACTCGGTGTCCCCTTCAAGGGCCGGCCCCTACCACTTCCTCCCCTTCATACCTTCCTGTAGAACCACTGACTGGCAGCTAAGCCTTCACCAGGCGGACCTCTGGGGGACACTTCCAATCCGGACCACAAGGCAGGTGATTCACAGGGAGTAGAAGTTCATTTGGCTCATGGTTCTGGAGAGTTGTGTCCACATCTGCTCAGCATCTGGTGTGGACCCTGGGCTCCCCCCCAGTGCGGTGGAAGGCATCACGTGAAGTGTGCTTGCTCAACAAAACCCCTTCCACGAAGGCACAGCCAGCATTGATCCGAGGGGAAGGCATAAGAATTCGGTTTCCAATGCGTGAACTTCTAGGGGACACATCGAAAACATACCATCCTGCCCCTGGCTCCCCAGGTTCATGACCTTCTTACATGCAAAGTGCATCCATCCCATCCCGTTAGCTCCAAAGTCTTAACTCCGCCCAGCACCAACTGGAAAGGCCAAAGTCGAGAGTCTCATCTAAATCAGATGAGGGTGAGACTCAAGGCAGGATTCACCCCGAGGTGAATTCCCTCCCCTGGGAGGCTGTGAAAGCCAGCAAGTTCTCTACTTCCAGATATAATGAGGAGAACAGGCATAGACATCCCCATTCCGTGAATTCAGTCACAGGAGCAGAGTGGTCGGTTTCCAGCACAAGCACTTTGGGAGGTCCCATGCAAACCACAGTGTGAATCTGTACAGAATGTCCCCGGTCAGAGGTGGTAACAGTGTTCTCAAGATGCTTTAAAATTCATCCAGTCAGCAGTTGGTGTGAAACCCCCAAGAAGCAGGGTTGACAGCGAAGGCCTTGTGACCCTCGTGTGCGGGACTTTTTTCTTGATTGCATAAGGGTTCACGGTCAGATAATCGCTGCATTACCAAAAGCATAAGAGCCCTGTGGCACACAAGGTGCATTTACTTCTTGCTTCTGCAGCTGGGGGCAGCTGGTTTAAGCAGGACTGGGCTCCAAGTTTTGTCCTGCATGCAGGCTTGCCCTAAAATTTCTTAGCCTTAGTGGATGGAGGAACAACCTGGGACATCTTTTTCTCAAGGACGAAGGCAGGAGGAGCAGAAGAAAACAGGCCCAGTCTTTCCAGCTCTGCCTGTTCATATCCCACCTGGCATGGAAGTCACACGGCCAAGTCTCTAGCTGAGAAGGGGAAGGCTCACCAGGGTGTCTCGAGGCCATGCCGGGGTGATGGACGGAGAAACCACAACCAGTGAGGAATTGTACCTCCTAATTTAACCTGGCGTTTTAAAAAGTGGGATTATTTTTCATATAGTTAAAGTTTTTTATTCCACATTCAGTGCCTTTCAAAACTGTGCAGAATAGGTTTTTTTTTAAGCGTGTGTGATATATACACATTTTCACTTACAAGATGTGAACCTCTGAGTTCAGTCTCCCTTTTGATTGACTGATGGCTGTTTTGAGTTGGGTCTTGAATGTCGCCCGGGCTGCCCTCAAACTCCTGGACTCAAGTGATCCTCTTGCCGTAACCTCCTGCTAGCTAGGACTATAGGGGCACACGCCTACTCTTGGATACTCTTCATATATCTTTGAAAATAGCTACTTTGGGTACCTTTTCCTGAAGCTTAGGATTTTTTGCCATGATTATAGTTTTGTCCAACACTAATTTTGTGTGACTCTGAACATATCCTGTAGCTTTATACTTACAGAAGGGTCTCATAGCACACATTGAAAGGGGAACTCGGAAGAACCATACACACACACACACACACACACACACACGCACAGTCTCACACTTAGCATAGATAATGCTGCTAAAACTTGAGCTATTATTATTTTTTTGGATCATAAATCACATTTCCATTTTTCGGTAACACGGTTATTCAGCCAAAGATAACAGAGGCCCAGCAGTAGCCAGATCCCCGCGTTTCTGTTCAGCAGTCCCTGGGCCATCTGCGCTGCCCCTTGATGAAGTGTCTTTTATCCTAGGCCTAACTCTGAAATTCTTCTCTTGGATTTTTGAGATATTTGTAAGAGGATGAAGTACTTGGTAAATGTCAGTCTTTTCAGCTGTGAGTAGGGAGGTGACCCATTCCACGGTCGCCCCGCTGGTCTCTGGCAGAGCTGCTGTTTTGGGTTCTGCATACATTTTGAGGCCACCTTCCTTGTGCGCATCTTTGGCCGTGGGTGGCTCCATTCTCTTAGCATTTATTAAACACCTGCTGTGCTGGGACACCGGGAGGCTGGAGGTGCCAGGTGTCGGAAAGGTATGGAATAGCAAGAGGCTCTCCACCTTGGGCGTAGAGGGGAACTCATCTTTCACTCAGGTCCAAGGAGATCGCAGTGGGGTTTGCTCCACATACAGAGCCTCCGCCTGTGGAGTAAAAATAGCCGGAAGCATGACATCATCAGAAGACGTATTCTTTGGTACCTCAGCCTCCAGGGAACAAAGTCCTCGGTTATATTTACAATGACTCCTTCCCCCATAGACAGGATACTTAAGGAAAAGGCCAGAGGGAGAAGGATGCCCAGAGAAGCTGCGCATCTGTGCTGTGTGCATGGATTGGTACTTCACAATCGCAGCCTGGCGTTCATTTCTGTTTGTGTTAGATTGTCACCTTGTTTTCTTCCTATTTTTCTGTGACCTGTAATGATTATGAAGCTAGAAAAGCGACTTGCTGCCTCTAGGGACTTGCCTCTAGGGACTTGCCTCTATTCCAATGTGGAATGCCCGTCTCAGGATGCGAGACGCCCGGATTGGTGCTTCCACGTGTCCCTTTCTCCTCCTAGCAATTCCCACGACAGAGGGGTCTCTAGTCACCCCGTGTGCCCTGGTGCATACCGTCATAGCCACGCCCACCCAGCGCCCTTTCTCTGCTGCCTGGAGAGACAGGGCTGGCAGGTGGAAGTGGGAGCCTGAGGAACTCATTCACCTGTCCTTCCTAGGTGGCTTCAGAGGTGACACGGGACAGGCGTCCCCTCCACGTAAAGGAGGGATTATGATTTGGACTCAGGACATCTCCTGGATGCTCAGAGCAAGAAATTCAAGGCACTGGGAGCAGAAGCAGGGTACAGCTCCCCAGGAATCAGAGGAGGATGACAGGCAGTGGAGAGGACTCTGTTAGTCCCGGTGCTTTCTGCATCACCTAACCCCTCCTCCAGACGGCTCCAAGGCAGGAGTCACCAGAGCTTGGCATAAGTGGCTTCAGCAAAGTGACAGAGGGAAGACCTCAGCTGTCTCCTCCCCACCGACCATGTCACCCAGAGTAGCGTGTCTCCCCGCCTCCCCAGACATAGCTTCTTCTTCTTCTTTTTTTTTTTTTTTTTTAAGAGAAAAGGACAGTGAGAGAGAGACAGAGAGAATCAATTTTTGTTGAGTTTTTCCCATGGCTTTCGTTGCTCTGACACTTAGTTGTGTACGTGGTGCTGGGGTTTGAACCCGTGTACTCGCACATGCCGGGTAAGCGCTGTAACCCCCGAGCCACTGCTCCAGCCCCCAGACATAGCTGCTTAAAACAGTATTTCAGAAAATAAAGGTATGGTTGGGAATTTAAAGCAAGAATTTACAGTGTTTTCATCTCATGCCTGTAACGAGGAAGCAACCGGAATGTCGTGTCCCTAACGTGTAAGGAGGGATTAGGGTGGCCCATCTCCTCCAGCCACCCCTACAGCTACCAGTTAATTCATCAGGGGATGAACTCACGGATTCGAGCAAGGCCCTCCTGGATGGTCTCACATGGGCTTTTGGGGGACACCTCACATTCAAGCCGTAACCTCCAGAAACTGACAGGTGACGGAATAAATGCTGGTACAGCCACCCAAATGCTCAAAAATAAACAGTAATTTTTGATGTACTCATAAATGAAACGAGAGAATCTCAAAATAAGTAAGCTGAATGAAAGAAGCATACTGTATAATTGTTTGTATGATGTTTTTAAAATGCAGACTTCTGTGTGATAAGAACGTAAATCAGCCTTTGCCTTATAAGGGAGTAGGTGGTCCAGGGAGGAATCATTTAACAGGAGCACTGGAAAGTTCCAGGAGGAGGGGATGGAGTCGTTCACTGTGCTGACTTTGGTGCTAGAGTCGTAGGTATAAATGTCACTTTAAACACATGCAGTTGTTATGAATTGGATGAAAGGTGTCCCCCAGAGCTCGTGTGTGACAATGCCGGAAGGCGGAGGGGAAATGACTGGGTTGTGGGAGCCTTGACCCAATCAGTGAGTTGATTCCCGATAGGGATTAACTGGCTGGTGATAGGGAGTAGGCTGGTGAGGTGTGGCTGGAAGAGGTGGTCATTGGGGCATGCCTTTGGGGGATTTGTTCTGTATCTGGTGTGGAGTTTCTCTCTGTTCCCTGGAGCCATGCCTTCCACTGTGCTGTTCAGTCTCACCTGGAGCAATTGAGGAGTGGAGATGGCCTTCTATGGTCTAAGACCTCTGAAATAATCCTCCTAAAATTGTGCCTATCGGGTCTTGCAGTCCCAGCAGTGAAAATCTGACTAATAGCAGTTTATTAGATATCAGTTGTATATCAATCAAACCATTAAATAAAATGAAGCAGGTACAGCAGTCCACACAGATGTACGCACGAGAACGCGGAGAAACTTTCTTATTTAGACCCCAGTAGGAATTTTGCTGAACTGTCTACAGATAATTCCACAGCAAGTTTTGACACTTTTTCATATTGCTGATAAGTATCGTTAAGCATCATTTATTTAGTTATTTATTTTTAAAGAGAGAGGGAGAGAGGGCTGGAGTGGTGGCTTAGGAGTAACAGCACTTGCCTGGCATGTGCAAGGGACCTGGGTTCAAACCCAGCACCGCATATACAACTAAGTATCAGAAAAACAAAACCTAGATGAAAACAGAAATAAAACTAATTCTCTCTTTCTCCTCTCCCTCCTCTTGCCCTTTAAAAAAAGAGAGGATAATATTTATTTTTTATCTAGCCTTTGTTTCTCTGACAGTTGTGTGTGTGGTGCTGGGGTTTGAATCTGGGTCCTCACGCATGCCAGGCGAGTGCTGCAACGGCTGAGCCACACTCCAGCCCCTGATGTGCATCTTTCACATGTGCTACGGCTTGTATTTCTTTTAGTTAAAATAATTAGAAGGGCCTTTTACTTTTGAGAGTAAATTGCTCTTTGTATATTTTATTTATTCTTTTTTGATCAGGAATTGAACCCAGGGGCACTACCAAGCCACATCCCTAGCCCTGTTTATCTTTTTATTTTATTTTTAAAGAGAGAAGGACAGTGAGAGAGAGAGAGAGAGAGAGAGAATCAATTTCATTTAGCTTTTCACGTGGCCTTCATTGCTCCGAGACTTCATTGTGTATGTGGTGCTGGGGTTCGAACTTGCATACTCGCTCATTTCGCGCAAGTGCCGTAAGCGCTGAGCCACTGCTCCAGCCCCTTTTTATCTTTTCTTATTTTGAGAGTAAATTACTTTTTAAAGATGCCTCTGTAGTCCTGAGTTATGAGCTGAGTTTACTTGGGGGTAGTTCTTGGCCTTTGCGTTAGCTTTTATTGTAAGGAGGAAGAGTTCGTTTTGACCGGCTGTTCCAGAGGCTTCAGGCCACGGTCACTTGACCTTGTTGCTCTGGACTTGTGGCAGCACGGTGCATCACGGTGAGTGTGCATGGTGGAGATTGCTCACCTCATGCTAATGGGGAGAGGCTGGAGTCCCGATATCCCTCTTTTAGTCAGCTTTTCACTGCTGTGACTGAAAGACCTGACAAGAACCATTTTAGGAGGAAGAACTGATTTGGTGGCTTACGGTTTCAGAGGTCTTAGTCTAGAGACGGCCGGCTCCATTCCTCGGGGGTCAAGGTGAGGCTGAACATCATGGCAGAAGGCGTGGCTCCTGGGAGCAGAGGGACTCCACACCAGGTGCAGAATATGTACCCCAAAGGTGTGTACACCCCCAGTGACCCCCGTCCTCCAGCCACACCCTACCTGCCTGCAGTTGCCAGAGGATCCCTCTCAGGATTAGCTCCCCAATTGAGTTAAGGCTCTCATAACCCAATCATTTCACCCCAGCCTTCCTAGGTTGTCTCCTGTGAGCTTTTGGGGGACATCTCACATCCAGACCATAACAGCCCTCTTCCAGGGCACACCCCCAGTGACCTAACTTCCTTCCACTAGGCCCCGCCTGCCAAAGGTTCCATCACCGTGTGCTGGGGACTAAGTCTTCCACTGTGAGTGTTTGGAGGACATTCAAGATCCAGGCTAGACTTGGCCTTCCAAACCCTGTGCCACCCCGCCTCTGGCAAAGACCCATCTACTTTCTCACTATAAACCAGTCTGTATTTTAAAAATGATATGCAAACAGAATCATAACAGCAAATACAGTTATTTTCTGGCTTCTTCCACTTCATACTTATTTTGAGGTTCATCTCTTGTTTTATTCGTCAGTGCAATACAGGTTTCTTTTTGTTCTTGAGCAGAGCAGTGCTCCCCACTGGAGGGCCAGTGGGGGCTGAGGTGTAAGGCATGTGGGCTTGGTGGTGGCTGTTGGGGTTCTTCCGTGTCTTACTGGTGGCTGTGATTTCATGGGTGTGACATGAGAAATTCAGCATCTTCTATGCTTTGAGTGGACAAGTTTATCCCACATGAATTCTCTCTCATCAGAGTTGTCACTTTAAAAACTCCACTCAGTTCTGCCCTCAGCTTTGGAACATGTAGCTCCTGAACACAGAGAGTAAGAAAGTAGTGGTATCATTGCCCCCCTGAGTCCTCAGAGCCCCTCTCGTCACCTCTCCGAGTCCTCGGAGCCCCTGTCATTGCCTGAGTCCTCAGAGCCCCTCTCGTCACCTCCCCGAGTCCTCGGAGCCCCTGTCATTGCCTGAGTCCTCAGAGCCCCTCTCGTCACCTCCCCGAGTCCTCGGAGCCCCCCTCGTCCTGTTTTCCACCCAGGTGTCTGTGGAATGCATGTGGTTCGTTCCTGGATGTGTTAGTGGCTGGGTGCTCAGTGTGCTGGTGGGGCTTTTAAGATGCAGGAGTTGTAGGAGGTCATGGGGTTGCTTGCCTGGGAAGGGATTAAGGTGACTCTCAAGAGAACCTTGGTTAGTTCTCCTGAGAGAGGGTCCTTGTAGAAGCAGCTGGCCGGAGCCCCTCCCGCTCCCTCGGGCTTCCTGCCTGGCCCTGTGATCTGTCCTTCCTGCATGTGCTTTGACCATGAAACCATTGGCTGCTGGGCCCTCACCAGGTACTGAACCAGTGGGGCCGCCCAGGCTTGGACTTTCAGCCACCCCAACTGTGAGCTAAATGAGCCCCTTTCTAAAATAGTATGACCCACTGTCAGGCATTTTGTTACAGTAATGAAAATCAGGCTGATATAGGCATGTATGTTAGTTTTTATTTTTAAAATTGGATATTCTTTCTTTTTTCTTTTTTAAAGAATTTTTTTGTTTGGTTTTTGTTGTTCTGACACTTAGTTATATATGTGGTGCTGGGGTTCAAACCCACCACCTCGCACATGCCAGGCATGCACTCCAAACCACTGAGCCACTGCTCTAGCCCCTTAGGTAATTTTCTTAATCCATTTGCTTGGCTATAACAAAATATCTGGGTGATTTATAAACAGTAGGAATCTATTAATAGTTCACAGTTCTGGAGACAAAAGCCTAGGATTCAGGTGCAACTCAGTGGCTGTGAGGCTTGTCCCTCACAGATGGGGACGTCTTGCTGTGTCCTCATGGGGAAAGGGCATGGCAGCTCCCTTCAGCCTCTTTTATAGGAGCACTGATCCTGTTCACAAGGGTGGAGCCCATGTGATTTAATCACTTTCCCAAAGATTGCACCTATTAGTGCAATCACATATGTGTTGAAATCCAGCGTGCAAATTTTGGGGATATGTGAACATTCATACCATAGTACTAATTAAATATGAAGAAAAATGTGATTAAGGGCTAGCGATACACTTCAGTGGTCAAGCACTTGCCTGAGGCCCTGGGTTCAGCCCCCAGTGCTGCAAAAAAATAAAACAGAAGTGGGCCTGTTAGCCATGTCTGCTCACATGGGAAATCTCTGGGGCAGAGTGGGGACCTGGGTGCTGTTCATCCTTGGGTCCTAGCAGAATGGCTTGTTTGTCTGCGGACTGCTGTCTTCCCCTTTAGTTGGTCTGAATTATGCCCCCGACAGTGCTCTCCTCCCCCCCACTCCCCATGGTTACATGGATGTGTGGCTGAAAGGCACATGGGACAAACTCAGCCAGCCAGCAAACGTGGTCACAGTATGCTGTGACCAGGTGCTGGCTGTGAGAGGGACCTGCAGTCTCCTACTTGGGTCTTTGGAGGATGGCAGGGGTGAGGCCTTGCCTGCCGTGGAGAGCCCCTGGTCCACACCAGCCGTGGTCATCTCCCTTCCTCCTTTCCTTTATATAACAGCCCTTTAGTCCCAGGTGATACTCATTAACAGGTCTACATCTTTGATCAAGCCACTCCCTGAGTGTGAAATTCTTATTGTTGTCCAAATCCTGTGTCCTAAACAAAAAGCACTCAGGAATACAAACAAAGGTAATCATAAGGTTTACATTTAAAAGATAATTCAATAATTCTTCATTAGTTCATTTAAAACATCATCCCTGTTTTCCATGGGGAGGCTGCATTACTTTAAAAGAAAAGTTATTCTAAAACGTGTCATTCAGCTTGGTTGTATTTGGTAAGTGGAGGATCGGGTACCAGTAATTAGTTGACATCTACATGTCTGGTGAATAAGCTCCTCTATAATTTTTGACAGTTACTGAAAACATGCTCAAGGGGCAGGGGAGAAGCCATGACCGTTGTGTGTGACCCGACTGTGGGTGGGAAGGCAATGGCAGAACACAGTACCTGGTCCCTTAATCTGAAGGGGCTTTGAGGCTCAGGATGTGATGGCAGGCAGGGAGAGGAGCGTGGCAAGCCGGGCCAGAGGACGCGCTGATCCCGAGGCTGGAGGAGGGCTGCCTTTTGACCTTTCCTTGTCTCCTGGCTTAGTCCCTGGCCCTAGATTACGAAACATGTTCTGGAAATTATTTCCAGAGGGCACACATCCTTTTGGTGACAGCTTATTTCTGGATTCCTGGTGCAAATGCCTGGACTCTGATGACATTCAGGGGTGTGTTCCCAGCCCATCAGCTGATTAGTCACTGAATCTGAGGACTCTCCCTGCTGGCATCAGGGCGAGCACGTGAGTGCAGAATTGCAATAGCTTGTTTGTTTCCTTCAGGTTCATTCTCAGAGGCCGTGGAGTCAGGCCTCCTTCCTTCCCTGGGTGTCCCTGGTCATTTAGAAATGAAGTACTCGGGTCCTCTGCAGGAACAGCCTCTGAGCAGAGCTCTTTGAAGCTCCTTGGTGATGTGTGCAAAGGTGATTTCAGTCACCTCTGAAATAGCTGGGAATAGAAAGGGAGACTGACATGGGTTCTTGGAACCAGTGCTCAGATTTATTTGAGTAAGAGTCCTTTTGCTCCTTTGCAGTTCCGAGCTTATGTATGTGACCCTCTGGTGAGGTCCCCATTGTCTCAGGAGCACTCTGCCCCTCGCTGTGTGCTAAGAGAAATGCCCTCTCCCAGCCTTGGGGACTATTAGGCATCACAAATGTGCAGCGTTTGACACGGGGTCTGGTGTGTGCGTGGTGCATTTTAGCCATCCCATTATTGCTGTCTGTTGTTCGCTCCATTTTGTTTGAGAAATGAGGAGCCTGATCTGAAGCCACTTGCATGCCAACAGCAGGACGCCAAGGGATGCACGGATCCTGCAGCTGCTGGGAGCAGTCACGTCGTAAGCCCCCCCAACCCCCACCATTTGTTCCCCTGAGGTTGGCACTTGGTCCTCAACATCAGAGCCAGGCACCATCTGCTCCTCCTTTTAGCCGAGATGGGTGGGGGCGGGTGGGGGCTTATGTATCTGTGTTTTCTCCAAGGCTGAGGGTTGCACCGCAGCTCTAGAAATCTCCTTCTGATCTGGGACCCTTGAGTGACCTCCATGTCTTCCAAGCTGCAGTAAAACAAAGGGACCCGGCTATGGGGAGCCTAGTTCCTTCCCCCACCTAGAGTCTGTAGTTCTGTGAATAGACTTGATAGCTGAGAATTCCTGCCTGGTGTGGGCTCTGCGTGCCTGATATCTGCTGAAAGCTGTGGATCTTGCATGCAGGATGAGAGAGTAGTCCCAGGCAGGAATGCTACTGCAGCCTGTGAACCTGGGCACTGTATATGGGAGGGGCATCATGTCAGGGAGGCAGACCCTCCTCCTGCCACCCAGATATCTGTGCCTCACAGCATCTTTCCCTTTAAGGAAGAACTGAAGCCTTTGATCTGTGGCTAAATCCACACTGCACACACAGTCCACCTCTACCTCCTGCGCGTTTACACGTGACAATGTTTGCATTTGGTGTCTTGCTGAGTCCCAGGTGCCTGGTACCCCCTCTTAGGTATTGATAACAGAATGGGCTCTTAGGCTCAGGCTCCGTCTTGACATATACCTGACCCTAGCAAGTTGTAAGACCTCAAAGCCTTTTAATATGTGGGAAGTGGTGTTTAGTTGAGGCCAGGGGAAGGATGAAGCACCCAGAAGCCTCTAACATGACTGGCACAGTGCCTGGCCTTGGGCAGGGAAGCCATGCATGTTCCTATCTTTGATTTCTGCAGCTGATTGGCACACAGGTTGGGATTGACATGGGGCTGGACAGATCAGGATAGCATCGGGAAGGGAAGTCATTTGACCTTTTGCTTAACTCTCTTGCCAGTGGTTGCTTGTTATGGTTCATGTGCTGGAAATTTAATCTCCAAGTTATGTGTTGATGGTTTTTGGAAGTGGAGTTTTGGGGAGATAATTAGGTTTAGATGAGGTCATGAGGGTGGGACCTTCATGATGGCCCTAGTGGCTTTAAATGAGGAGAAAGAGAGAACTATGCTAGACCCAGACTCCTTCTCTGTCTTGCAGTGGGGGTGCCGTCTGCCATGGTCTGACGCACCAAGTAGGCCCTGCCCAGATCTGTGCTGTATTGATGACCTTCACCACCTCCCGTAAGCCCAGTGCACTTCTGTTCTTTAGAAATCACCTGGACTCAGGCATTTTGTGGAGCAAAACAAAATGGGCTAAGACAGTCGCTCTTGCCTGCTGTTGTGGCCTGAGGTGCAGAAAGTCCACCGTTGGCCTCTGAGTATGCTCTGCCCCACTCTGGGAGTCTTTCTCTGGTGGTCCTCAAGCAAATCCGTGTTGGAAAACATTATTTTTGTCTGCCGGAATGTTTCCATCAGACAAGTGTCTGAGCTGAATCTTGGAGCCCCTAAATTATGAAACATCCCAGCTCTAGTTTAAATTTGGTTTCAGGCGTCCACAGCTTGCATTGATTTCCAGTCTTTTGGCAAAGAGCTGCATCACCCCCCCAGGATTTGTGATTTTTCCATTCGATGTGATCTGATTCATCTGTGGAGTTAGTATTTAATAAGAAATCCAATAAGGGATGAGACCAGAGAATAGATGTCAAGAGTGTTGAGGGAATGAAACGGGAGGCAGGTGTTTGTTCTGTGACCTTGTGGCTCTTGGTGGCTCCTTTTGATGAAGTGTAGCAGGCCCGGGTCCCACGGGTGAACCAGGTGGGCAGTTTGTGTTTTGTGATCCATGTATGCTGACTAATAATCCCTGTCACTTTTGTGGCCTCCATGAGTAATCAGATTCTTGGTATTTGCAGTCATAAGGAGTACTTTTGGGTTTTTATCAACACCATCCAACTTTGGGGCGTTGTGGGAGAGCTTGTGAGGGTTCCCTCCTTTCAAGGCCACCTCTGGTAAAAGTCTTCCTTGCTGGCTTGCAAATTCTGACCAGACCTAGCTCCACCAGAGAGGTGAAGTGGGTGGGGGCTGAGGGAGGTGGGCTCCAGAGGAAATGACTCATGGGAGCTGTGCCCCGGGCAGATGCACATGGCAGGCTCTTGTGCCGCTCCAATGCAGCGCACACCCATGTCCACAGCTCCCATGAGTGGAAGAGGGTGCTCTCTGCCCTTGGTGTCATCCAGGCCCCATAGAGCATTCTGATCTTGCAAGTACTGACCCCAACCGAACAGCCTGGGAGTGAGCCAACTGAAAATGTTTGTATAATTGTAAAAATATATTGAAAAAAATATACAGATTTGAAAAAGAGTGGGTAAGGAAAAAAAAGAAAATTCATCTGGGCATTCTGGTTTTGAATTTACCTTATTAGAATTCTATAGCAGCTTCTCATCGCAAGCAAAACGGGCATTATATATGGAGTCACGGTCTCACTTGCTTAGTGTCCAGCTTCAGCACCCTGGGAGTCCATAAGCGAGGGAGCATGTCTCTTTCAACTACCCCTGAGTCTCCAGGGCCTACACAGTGCCTGGCACTTATTAAGTGCTCAGTAGAAATAATCGAATGAATGAGCAGTTGGGTTCCTGTGAAAGGGACCCTCATTTAAAGAAGAGAAGCAGCAGCAGAAGACATTTGGGCAGGGATATGTTATCACTGTCACAGTCAGGTAGTACAGGCTGTAATTCTGAGGGGCTTCTACTCTTGGCAAATTAATAAAACAGAGGTTAGGAGTCCCATGTGGAAAGAGGCTTGTGAAAACTCGGGAAAGGAAGGTGGAAGCTGCTGGCGTTGAAGTGTGGGTGTTGACCAGCACAGAAGCTGCCCCTCCTGATTGATTAACTCATTATCACTTGATTGCTCTGGGCTTGGTAAGGTCCGTTGAAGCAGGGATGTGAGTCTCGCCTGTGCACCACACCTCCTCACTCTGCATTGAGGCTGGGGGTGGGAGGGAAGAGCCCTGTGCACTTTAGGGTGATTATGGGCGGGGGTGACGCCGCCGCTCAAATCAGTGGGAGCTTCCATGTGTGTACATAATCCAGTTTTCCTGCATCATGTGAGTCTTAGCTCCACTGAGCGTGGTCTGATGCTGCAGGCTTGGTGGGAGAATGTTCACCGCTGTAAATCAGCAGCTGTGGGGAGCAGGTGTCATTCTGTAAGGCTGATCTCTTGAAGCACTTCCCTATGAAGGGGAATTCTCTGATTTGAATCCATGCCTTTCCAAAGTAGAAATCAGGGTGGAAGGTCACAGCCTGGTCTCCACCAGCCTGATGGGTCCTGGTCACACTTGGAGTTAGAAGTTGCTAATGAGAGAAGTGGCTTCGAGGAATCCATGGAGGCATGAGCTCCCTGTTGGACCTCTGGCCACCATAGAAAGTTCTGCATCCCCCAGCGTCAGCTGAGAAAGGCTTAGGCCTGGAGACGTCCAGGTGGGTCTGCCTTTGACCTTATTTCCTCCCCACTTGAAGTCTGGCATTTCTCCGGAAGATGGGGAGGAACGGGGTAGTAATTAGACTTGGACTAAGCAGTAGGACAGTCTTAGATCCGCCTAAGGCTTTATGGTCTTTTGCAAATTTCTGTCAGCTCTAAAGTCTAGAATACAGGATGAGCATCTTCCCAAAAGGTCATTTTTCAGCTCTTTCCAAAGGGCCACATGCCCCATCCCTTTGCGTCTGTTGGGATTTGCAGTTCATTTTGTGGGATGAAATGATTTTCCTAAATTATCTGTCTTCAAAGTTGTCATGTTAACTTTCACTGGGCCCGTTGCATGAACTATGTCACGAGAGCTCAGTAGTTTAGGAAGGATTGCTCATGAACAGGGAAGGAACATAGCTGGCTTTCCCAGGACTGTTATCTATCAGACTGTGACTTCCGTGGAGAGTTCATCCAGTCACCTACGTGCACAGGTAATCTGGGAAAGCTTCTTTGGAAATAAGGCAGATAATAGAGGCATACTTTGTAAAAATAAGAAGTGCCATCTTGGTGATTTGCTTCAGTCTTTCCCTTTATTGTCTGTGTGGAGGCCCTGCAGGAGGTAGCAAAAAGAAACAAAGTCACTGGGTCTGCGTTGGATATTAATATCATTTTACTTGGTGTGTGGCTTCCCCAGTTTGTCACTTAAGGAGGATTTCCAAGGCCAGGAACCTGGGTCTGTTCCCTACATCCTGCCCCCTGGGTACCCTGCAGGGGTGGCACAGCCCCAGCTGCCTGGCACATTGCTGGACCTGGTCAGGAGGAAGGGGCACTGCAGCCTTCCTGAGTGGTCAGCTCACAGCCTGGGCTGGGAAGGAGGCTCCACCAGTACCCAGGGCCTGCTGTGTCACAGGAATCTCCTGCTTAGGACTTGGTGCCTGGGGCCTCCTGCGCACCCTACAGTGTTCTCTCCTCTCCCCCACAAGTCCTCAGATGTGTGAAGACTGTCCTGCTCCTATCTGGAGTTTCCCCCTCCCAAGCCCTACACGGGCTCAACCACCCTGAGCCACTCCTTCCGGCCACCTCCCTGCTCCCAGGCTGTTCCCTGTCAGCCTGCACTTTTCCCTGCTGGATGGCATTGAGCACTGTGCATTGTGACCCTCACCAGGCTCAAGCTGGGCGATGCCCCAGACCGTACCCATGCCCTTTGAGTGCCTGAGCTGCAGCTGGCCATGAACACTTCGTTGTTAAGTGAATCTTTGATTTAATCAGTGCCATTTGTGAGCATCTGTGATGATGGAGCCTGTGCTCTGCGTGATTCAACAGAAATAAAATAGCCCTGGCTCAGCCTTTATGAGCCCTGTGACCTTGGACAAGCTTCTTCACCTCTCTCAGCCACAGTGTCCGTCTCGATGGATGGGTGAGGACCCCTTCCTCCAGACATTTTGAGGATTCTGAAAACAACCTAGAGGACTTGGCACCTCCCAAGCACACCTTAGCTGCAGCTCTTGTCATCTGTCATCGAGGGCTCACTTGGCCCGCAGTACGAAGACACTTTCTTTTGTTTTTTTTTTTTTTTAAGAGAGAAGGGCAGTGAGAGAATCAGTTTTTACTGAGTTTTTCACATGGCTTTCGTTGCTGTGACACTTAGTTGTATACGTGGGTGCTGGGGTTTGAGCCCCTGTACTCTTGCATACCCAGTTAGCGCCATAACCGCCAAGCCAACGCTTCAGCCCCTAGGAAGCCTCTTTCTGACTTTGACTTATTTTTGTTGAAAATCTGATGGCAGTCAGAGAAAGGAAAGACCACCGTGATAGGAAAGACCGGGAAGGAGAATGGGAGTTGATTTTCCTTCTCTCTTGGGTATTTGTTAAAGCAGGAACGTGAGCAGGACAGTCAGTTCTCAGTGTATTAGATATGATTACGTTCTCGAACACTATATACTAAATCTAATCCAATCCTGTACTTAATCTACTTTACATACATATATGTATATATATTTTTAAAGAGAGTAGGACAGTGAGAGAGAGAGGATCAATTTTTGAGTTTTTTTCACATAGCCTTTGTTGCTCTGACACTTAGTTGTATACGTGGGTGCTGGGGTTTGAACCCATGTACTTGCACATGCTGAGCAAGTGCCCTAACTGCCAAGCCACCACTTCAGCCGCATACTTTACATACATTTTTTTGTGTTTCACGTCTTCACAACCGAATGAAGTACACTCATCACCATTTTACCGGTGAAGAAACGGGCACAGACAGGTTAAGTAACTTCCCCAAGATTGCATAGCCAGTAGGTAGTAGAGATGGCTTCAGAACTGAGGCAGGCTAGCCTGGGGTAACCTTGGTACCCTGGAAGCACACGCCCTGTGACCCACAACAGTGACAAGACTGGATGCCAGAGCACTGCCCTTTAGACGGAGTTACAATTATCTGCTGGAAAGCAGAGATGAGGTCTGTGGGAAGGGTGGGTTCCTAGACTGTGAGGTGGAGATGAGTGTTGGGGACCCCTGTGAGGGTCCATACCTGAGGAGGGAAGGACTAGAGGAAGAGCAGAGAGAGGGGAAGTGGAGCTGCAGTGCTGTCTGGCCTCCTGGGCAAGGGACCTCAGTGAATGTCACGGACGGTGAAGGGCACAGCTCTCTGGGCTCAGTCAAGCTCCTCAGGCTTCACTTGGACCTGACTCACTTTTTAAACAGACTGTTGTCTTTTAACTGAAAAGTGACCTGGAGGGGAGAGCCAGAGCATAGTATTTATGCACCGAAAGGACACCTAGAGTTAAATTTCATTCTGTACCCCGTTGTGCGGTGGTTTGGCTGATCCAACTTGCAATAATGGTGCTTCAGGATGTGAATCGATTAGCAAAACGGCCGATAGAACTAAGAACTTAAGGTCCCAGCGTTTGATTGACAGCAGGTTAAGCTTGCTGTTGAACGGCAGTGCCGAGTGACCAGAGCGTGCCTTCGGTGGGGTGGTGACAATAGTTAATCAGATGCCGATACTTGCAAACAGCATTTCTGATTTGTTGAATTACCACATTAGCAGCAAGTGTTGCTGCTTTGATCTGCACCTGATATGATAAGAAGCTAATTATATGACAGGGTGACCCACGTGGCAGGGCAATTTCAGTCCTAGCAACACAATATTTATCTGGGCAGCAAAGGCAAGCGCTGCTAATTCAAGATACAATCTTTTCCGGAGACTCAGCCAGTGCAGTAAAAAACAAACCCTCTGGGTCTAGGAAACAGCGAGAAGTTTTTTTCTTGTCAGCTACTGACTTGGAAATGATGTACCAGTGATCCGTCTGACAAGTGTTTTTATATTAAAAATATCAATAACAAAATATAACCCATAGCAGGCCACCCAAACAGGGCATCCTAGACTCTTATTTTCATTGTCCACCTTTAAAGATAGAACATCAGACTTGGATTTTTACTTGCAGATTTTATATGCTTACAAAAGGAATCCACAGATGGGGAAACTTAGGAAAATACAGCACACGAAAGAAATGAATCAGACGTAATCTGAGTTCCTGGTGCTAGGGCTTAATGGAATTAATATCCTAATGCAACTTTTTTTTAAAGAGAGAGAGGGACAGTGAGAGGGGGAGAGAGAGAGAATCAGTTTTATTTACTTTTTCATTTGGCTTTCATTGCTCACACACTTTGTCGAATACATCGTACACATGGGAAGCAAGTGCCGAAAGTGCTGAGCCACTGCTCCAGGCCCCTAATGTTTTTTTTTTTTTTTTAAAGAAGGAGAGACAGTGAGAGAGAAGAGAGAAAATCAATTTTATTTAGTTTTTCATGTGGCCCTTGGTGCTCCGAGACTTCGTTGTGTAAGCTGTGGTGCTGAGGTTTGAACCTGCATCCTCGGACATGCCAGGCGAGCTGTAAGCACTGAGCCACTGCTCCACGCCCCTCTCCCCAATGCAATTTAAAGACATGAAAAAGAAATGGCTAAATTGGCCTCCATAGCTGGGACCTTAGCACCCAGATTTACACCAGGGGCAGCCTGCTGGTGAATAAGGTGCAGACTCAGGTCCGTGTGCATTGGGCGGGAAGCTGGTAATCCTGAATCAGATGTCGATTCAGGAGAAGAGGAGCTGTGTGGCTCTTTCCAGACAGTGTCTGTGCAATCAGTTTCCAGATGGGCACACGCGCTTTGTCAGCTGGGGAGCGTTCGTGACACGTGGAGTGGAGGCGGTGGCCTGGTGTTTGCCCACCTGAGGCTGCTGCATGCTCTGGAGCAGAGCGGTACGGGTGGCAGAGACCATTGGCAGCAGCCTGGACCCAGTTCCTCTCTGAGCCTTTCCAGAAAAGTCTTCGGTCTCTGGATCTGCTGCACATCTGCACAAGGTGACCGAGCACAAAACTACGGTGCCCTTAGAGCTTTCCACTGGCAGGATCTTGGAAGAGCTTGTGGACACTTGGAGTAAATAGGCTGCCAGGAATATTGATTTAACTGCCACGGTTTCCTTTTCTGTCTCTGAAAATCACACCTTATTTGTTTAATAGAATTTTTTTAAACAGAGAGGGACAGTGAGGGAGAGAAAGATAGAATCAACTTTATTTAGTTTTTCATGTGGCTTTCATTGCTCTGACCCTTCATTGCGTACATGGTGCTGGGGTTCGAACTCACAGACTTGTGCATGCAAGGCAAGCACCGTAACCGTTGAGCCACCACTCCAGCCCGAAATCACACCTTATTTACTTAACATTAGTTTTAAAATTCCACTTTTCCTTGTATCCTGTTCTACCAGTTGTATTAGTAGTACAGCCACTTTTTGAGTCTTTTTTTTTTATTTTTAAAGAGAGAGGGACAGTAAGAGAGAGAGAGAAAGATAAAATCAAATTTTATTTAGTTATTCACGTGGCTTTCCTTGCTCAAGTTCTTCGTTGTGTATGTGGTGCTGGGGTTTGAACCTGCATTCTCACGCATGCTAGGAAAGTGCTGTAACCACTGACCCACCCCTCCAGCCCCACTTTTTGAATCTTTACACATTTTCCAGAAAAAATTCTCTTCACTGTTACATTGTAATACATGACTTCAAAAATTACACTCATTAAACATTGTACTGAGCTACAAACCATGTTGATCACTCATTATCACATGACTGCTATATTTTTTCCTCATATTTTTATTAATGCATTATAATTATACTTGATGGTGGGGTTTGTTCTTACGTATTCATACAGGCATACACTACACTATTTTTTGAACAAATCTTTGAAAGGATTATGTTTTATTTTTTAATTTTTTTTAAAGAGAGAAGGACAGTGAGAGAGAGACAGATAATCAATTTTTATTGAGTTTTTCACATGGCTTTCGTTGCTCTGACACTTAGTTATTATATGTGGGTTGCTGGGGTGTGAACCCATGTACTTGCGCATGCCAGGCGAGCACCGCCATAACCACTGAGCCACTGCTCCAGCCCCAAAAGGATTGTTTATATACATAGCTTTTTCATTTGAATTCACCTCCCCAATAATCAAGATATCTGTAACCACTGAGCTACTACTTCAGCCACACCCCCACAGTTTTTATTGGTGCATTATCATTGTACATATTGATAGGATTTGTTCTCACATATTCATTACATATTTATATATGCACACAATATAACAATACAGTTTGGTTTGGGGATGATTTTGAGTGAAAGTAAGGCAGAAAAACTTTGCCTTAAGTTCAGATCCATGAAATGAATGTTTTTTTTGGTACTAGGATTGAACTCCAGGAGTGCTTTACTACTGAGCCACATCCCTAGCCCTTTTTATTTTAAGACAGAGTCCTTTTTTTTTTTTTTTTTTTTAAGGGAGAGGGAGAGGGAGAGAAGATCAATTTTATTTAGTTTTTCATGTGGCTTTCATTGCTTCGGCACATTTTGTGTATGTGGTGCTGGGATTCGAACCCTCATCCTCGTGCATGCCAGGCAAGCACCATAATCAGTGAACCAACACTGCAGCCTCTTGAGACGGGGTCTTGCTAAGTTAGCTAAGGGTCCACTAACTTGCTGAGGCTGGCGTTGACCTTTCAATCCTCTGTTTCAGCCTCCCAAGTCGCTGGGATTACAGGCGTGCACACTGCGCCCGGCAGGCACGAGATGAGATCTGAATTGCACGGAGTTCTATAAAACCAGGTTTCCACCCTGAAGCCCGTGGGCCTGGGTTTGAATCCCACCTCCCCCATTTATCACCTGTTTGATCTTGGGCGCTGGGCAGGTGCCTTGTGTGCTTTCTCTCTCTGGAGCCCAGGAAGCAGATTCTGGGCTGGAGGTAACTAGCTCCTGAGGAGTGCGTGGAATCCGTCAGGGCCTGAGGGAAGGAAGCAGGACTGGCCAGAGGGAGAGTGGAGCTGTGATACAAACACAGCGAGATCCTGCTGAGTTGTCCCTGATTGGGACATGGAAGCCTGGCTTTTGCACCCTGTGCTAGTCAGTCACCGGCTGGCCCAGGCTGGAGGCGTGGCAGAAGGAGAGGCAGTTTTGTTTAGGCAGGATGGTACCCAGAGAGGCTGCCAGCTGTGAGCCGACCCCCTGTGCTCCTGCAGCTGGAGCAGCAACTCCTTTCCCGCAGGCCAACCTGGAGGCAGGTCACACAGCCGGCCCACCCCCGGGCAGTGAAAGTCCCTTTCTCACAGGGTTGAATGTGATGGTTTAATGGGTTAATTACTATATGCAGAACCATCCGGTCAGTGTCTGACTCCCAGTAATGGACATGTGTTTGCTAAGGAAATCAAAATTAAAATAACAAACCTGCTTCATCTGCCCTTGTCTTTTATCCGGCCTGCTGCCTTAGTAGTTTTTCTGTATTTCTGGAATATGCCAAGTTCACCTGTCACTCAGGGCCTTTATAGTTACCTGGAGCATCTCCCCATGTAATGCACGTGGGGCCTTTGAGGGTGGCGTCCGTCAGCCTCCTTTCTGCTGTTGCCCTCATAACAGATGCAGGGCTGGTCCTGAGGCTTGTTTTGTTGAGGGGATCAGCTCAGTGATGAATAAAGGATGCTTTGGATCCTCTCGCCTGCTCGTGATGGGCCTGCAGGCCAACGGTCGTTGGTTTTCCTCGGAAACACAAGATGTCTTTCTACAGAGTCGCCTTGGTCCACGTGAAACCCACGGTCGCGTTCCTTCACGAATGTGGGGACACCTAGTGTGGGGGTCAAATCCACGGGTCAGCTGTGGTGTCCGACTCACTTGCCCAAACACCTGTCAAGGTGCAGCCGTGACGATCATTTTCAGATGTGATTCACTTTGAGTAAAGCAGATCCCTCCATGACGAAGGTGGGCTTTCTGCAGTCCAAAGGCCTTATGAGCCAAGACTGCGGTCCCTCCAAGAAGGACTTCGGTCTCCATACGGCCCTCGGGCTCAAACCCCCACACTGCTTGCTCACCTCTCTGTTGATTTCAGTCTGGCCAACCCTTACAACAGTACGCGACAGTTCCTGAAATCAGTGTCTCTCTGTACCCCTCCTGTTGGCCCCCTTTTCCCGCGGGGTACCAGTACACCTCGGAACCCAGTGGTTGCTCAGACTCCAATCCCCAGGTTTCAGGTAAATGGCTGCCATGCCCACCTGGGAGCCTGTGGACCCCATCTCTCAGTGGGGCTGCAGAAGGGGCCACCTCACTGCTTATGCCTGTTCCACAGCTGACCCATGCAAGAGCAGCCTACTTTGGTTTTAGGGTTCGTACTTCTGTGTTGTTGTGAAGAACCTGGGAATAGCACTTTTCTGCTGGGAGAAGGACAGTGATCACCCTGCAGGGGGCATGTAGGCATGGTGTCCCCCCTTGGGTCCGTTGCAGATGGGGACGCACATTGTTTTCTGGCCTCTCCTAAGGTTCCTGACACAGCATGTCCCTTTCCCTCCACTTATATTTAGGACTGAGACAATGTTTACATTTTAACTGGTGCTGATGGGCACAGGAGGCGTCACAAGGAGTCCTCAACAGATCACCACCCTCTGCAATCCTAAGCATGGTTGGTGATTTCATTGTCTCATTAAACATAGTATAAAAATCAAGTTGGATAGAAAAAAGCTGAAAAAAATCCACGTTGGTTATAAATAAGCAGGTCAGAAGTGGCTTCTGGCAGCGTGACTCCACCGTGACAGTGTATGGTTCACTCTGTTTATGACGTTGCCATGGTTTGATGCTAAAAGCGGGTGCACGTAAGAAGCCAAGTCTCTTTCTATTTTTAAACCTTGGACTTCCTCTAATACTCAAAATAGGAAAGAACCACAGAGGAAAGGACTAATGGCACACGTGGAGAAGACCGTCTTAGTTCAGCAAAGTGAGGGGTGGCAGGTTGTCCTTCATGGCTGTCGTGGGAGCACGTTGGAAAGCGTTCACATGCTCTTTTCTTGGATGCTGATCACAGCACGGAGGGTGCACATGTGTCCCTGTGCCACATGTGTTCATGGAGAGGATACACATATGGGCACAGACATTGATTGTTTCCTTGTGTCAGCTCACCTCAGGCCTCTGGGTCCTCCTGGGTATTGCCTCTTGGCTAATGCTGATGCTGGGTGGGAGTCCTGGAGGGGGCTAGGTGTCCTGTGGTCCTGCTCAGCTGCAGATCACGGGACAAGGCCAGGCCAGTGCAGGGGAGAGAGGCTAAGAGGGCAGAGGAGGCACCTCCTGTTCACACCAGGGCGGGAGCTGTCAGATCAAGCAGGCTTGCAGCTGGAGCAGTTCTGTAGCACACTAACCCTGGCAGCTGGGGAAGAACCAGAGGCCAAGGTCAGGACATGAGTCCTTACTGATGTTAGTAAGTAATTGAAGAAGACGGAAGTGGAGGGCAGAGTCTTCCATATAGGAGAACCCCAAAACCACACTCCAGTACTCCCTTGCTCGGGAGTCAAGTTGGGTCCATTTGCCACTGCCTTCCCTTTTGAAAGTGGGTTGGATCGAGTGACTTGAAAGGGAAAACCTTGAAGTCACTACCGTATCCGGGTGATGAGTCACAAAGCCCCCAAAGTGCGGCGAGGGATGCTCCTCATGGTGGTCTTCCCAATCTGCGGTGTAGTCCTAAGAAAGCCACCAGATAAATCCAAACCAAGGGGCGTCTCAGAACACTCCCCCAACTCTCAAGGCCACCAAGGAAAGACGGAGCAGCTACAGGCCTCGGGAGACTCCCTGGTGCCCTGGATGGGATCCTGGGAGGGGAAGAGTGTAAGTGAAAACTCCGGTGAAGCACAAGCGGAGTCTGGAGTGCAGTTCACAGGAAGGCACCAGAGTTGCCTTCTAGTCTTGACAAAGATACCGTGCAGTGTAAGCTGTCACCATGCAGAAGACTGGGCGAGGGATGCAAATGGCTCCCTGCAGCTCTTCTGTGAATCCAGAGTTTTCAAAAATTAGACTTTGTTTAAAGCTCACTGATTTTCCTAGTTATCAAAGGGGGCTGTGATTTGAATGTGTCCCAAAGTTCACGTGTTAGAAACTTCATCCTTCAGTAATGGTGTCGAGAGATGGGATTTTAAGAGGCGATGGGTCACAAGGGCTCTGTCCCCAAGAACGGGTTAATCGCGGAGGAGTTAGTTACCAGGGAGCAGGTTCCTGATTAAAGAATGTGCTTGGTCCCTTTCATCAGTCTTCCCCAGGGGCCCATTCTCTTACCCATCTGCCTTCCCCAGTGGAGGGCAGGAAGCAGGAAGGCCCTTGGGAGATGTGGGCCCCTTGACCTTGGACTTCCCAGCATCTGGAAGTGTAAGAAATAAATGTTTGTTCTTTTGAATTACCCAGTCTCAGGCATTCCGTTACTGCAGCGCAAAATGGGTGAAGACAGAGGGGTTTTTGTTTGTAGCTCAGTAGAAATGAAGCTACTATGGGGCACCTTCAAGTTGCTGTGTTGTTTGGACCCTGAAGTGGCCTACGGGGTGTTTCTGGGAGGCATGGGTTGTCAGGCAGCGATTGCGGCAATAAGGAAAGCACAATGTGTTCGGTTATCGAGGACTGTGCCCTGTAAGGGCAGCACCGTCTTAATGCGCCTCCTTCGCACTTGTAAGATAGGAAGGTGCCCGGTTGTTCTCGCAGCAGTTGCTCCACGGGGGCTGCTTCCTCTGTGGAAAGACCCAGAGGCTGGAAGAGCGCAGCTTGCAAAAGAGCTGCTCTGCCAGCACTGGGGCGTGGTCATCCCAGGCTCCTGTCAGCAGGTGCTGCTCACACAGGCCACTGACGCGGGTGGTACATGACAAAGGTAAACCTGGAGGAGGCCTCTGTCACCTGATCCACGCCCTCAAAATGAAAATGGGAAGTTACAGACTTGTTGAGCTGAAAAGTCTGCATTTCAGTTTAGCTTCTCTGCAGAACACTGGGTAAAGGTGCAGACGAGGAGCGTCTTCTCCGTCGCTTTTCAGGGGAAGAAGCATCTTTAGCATTGGCTTAAGCAAAGATCACCATGTAACTAGAGCATTGCTCAACCCATCATTAAACAGAATTGCCCCATGTCACACTGTGTTTCTAAACTCAGGTGATAATGTTTGTTTTGAGCTGTGTGCCACCCTCATTGAGTCACTCTGTTACCATCCACAAAGACCTCTGTCTCCAAGATTTCTGGCCTTGAAAAATTTCCACTTCCTTATGCTTAGTGGTGCAGCTGGCCAGAGTTCTCTTACCTCTCGGGCTTTGTGTTCTAAGTTTCTTGGAACAAAAGATTCTCTGTCATACCAGAAGCTTCACCCCTTGCTTATGCATAAGGCCTCAGGAAAGAGTTTTCAGGAGGAAAAAGCAGCAGGGTTGTGCTAGAGCAGGTGTGATCTGTGGTTACTGTGACCCCCTGGGGAATTTGGTTTCTGCAGGTGCAGGTGTCTAAGCTCCTGCAGGAGTGTGTGGGTGGGAAAGATGGGAAGGAGGAGAAACCTGGCCTGATCCAGAGGCAGGTTGGCTGTTCACAGGACAGGAGGAGTAAGGAAGTAGTGGGGACAAATCTAGCCCCAGGTGACCAGAAGGCACATCTGTAGAGAACCAGGTTCAGTCTGTAGAGAACCAGGTTCAGTCTATAGAGAACCAGGTTCAGTCTGTAGAGAACCAGGTTCAGTCTGTGGAGAACCAGGTTCAGTCTGTGGAGAACTAGGTTCAGTCTAGAGAGAACCAGGTTGAGTCTGTAGACAGAGAACCAGGTTGAGTCTGTAGACAGAGAACCAGGTTGAGTCTGTAGACAGAGAACCAGGTCCAGTCTGTGGAGAACCAGTTCAGGGCCATGGGGCCATGCGTGCCTGCCTCTGAGCACCTGCCTCTTCTCCCCCTTTCCTCAGGCTGTAGCCAAGCTGCCTCCTCTTCTGCTCCCCTGTCCTGAGGATCCTCCTATACTCTGATCTCCTGCCACTTCCTGCTGGCCCTTCCCCACCCACCTGGAACAGATGGTCACTAACTCCTAGACATCACAGTTCAAAAATCCGCAGCATACAGTGAGCTTTAAGAGACATATTTGCTCAGAAAGCCAGAGGTGGAGGATTCCGCCACAGAGGACCGTGGCAAACCATCACCTTGTGTACTGCTTTAAAAGCCACTGATCCCCCATAAGGCTCAGTGTGATTTCACCAGCTGCAAAGCAAGAGAGAAGGAATCCTCTCCCCTGAGGTAGAACCGCTCATACTGAGTCTTTGTCAGATTGTCATTGTGGAATGAAATCTTTTATCACATTTATCATTTATATCTGCGAATTTCCTTTGATTTTTTTAAACAAGATTTTTAATTATTTATTTTATTATTTTTTTTTTTAAAGAAAGAGGGGACAGTGAGAGAGAGAGAAAGAGAGCAGCAGTTTTTATTTAGTTTTTCACGTGACTTTCATTCCTCAGATACTCTGTTGTGTACGCTGGGGGCGTATGTGCGCAAGCCAGGCAATCGCTGTAACTGCTGAGCCACCGCTCCAGCCCTGATTTTTTTTTTTAATATTGGGAAAAAAAAAACATTTTCTTCGCTCGATTCAGAAATATGCTGGATTTGATGCTAGTGCCAAGCCCTTATTCTACTATTTTTTTAAGGGAGAGAAAGAATCAGTTTTATTTAGTTTTTCATATGGCCTTTGTTGCTGCGGCACCCAGCTGTGTAGGTGGTGCTGGGGTTTGAACCCGCATCCTCATGCGTGCCAGGCAAGCGCTGTGACCGCTGAGCCACCGCTCCAGCCACCTTACTCTACTGTCTTGAAGTGCTTGTATAATAGGTACCCTGCATTTTTTTTGTGGGAAGCAAATTCTGTGTCAGTGTCATTGGAAGACTTTGGCAGGGTTTGGGGAAATGGAGAAGGGGAATTCTTACACCCTTGAGTCAAGATACTGAAAGAGTAAATGTTCCCTGGACTCTTCCAGTCCCACCCTATTGATGCCTTTTGTAATCCCTATCCCTGTCCCCAAGGAATTTTGGAAATGTTCCTGAAACATTGCTGAGATTGTATTAGCCACTTAGCTCTCACTGTCATTTTCATTTTGTGTTTAATTTATACAGTTTTGGTATAGAATTAAAGCTCTTGAGCTATGCTGCAAATAGAAACATAATGCAAGCTACATATGTAATTAAAATTTCTGGTATCCATATTAAAAAATGGCAGAAAAGGAAACCGATTAATTTTTCATGATTGTGTTCAGCCAGTATATCCACAGTATTATCATTCAACATGCCGTCCACATAAAAGTAAATGGGATTCTATCTTTGTTTTTTCAGTACTTGGTCTTAAAACCCTAGTGTGTACTTAATGCTTATAGCATATCCCCGTTGAGACTAGCCATGTGGCCATCATCTGGGATGGCGTAGCTCTAGAGGGTCTATGGATTTCGTAGCGCTGAATGCTGATTTAAGAAATAAGAACGTGCCTGTTCTTTTGTTGGGAGGTGAACAGAAACTCTCTCCTTGACCAGCTAGACTCTAGTCAGGCTCCTCTGAGATTCCTTTTGCCCAGTTTTTAAAAAGAACACTAAGTTGGTTTAACAAAAATCCCCTCTTCTCAATATCTGATTCCTCCTCAATATCTGACCAAATTTTTGTTCCCAGGAATTCCCCAGATAAAGTCTAATCACCCTGGCCTCCCTTCAACAAGAATCTTGTACAGGTTAGCAAAGAATGATCCTTCCGTGTTAGTGTGCATGTGTGTGTGTGTGTGTGTGTGGCTATAACTGAATACCTCAGGCTGAATAATGTATAAAGAATAGAGGTTTATTGACTCATGGCCTTGGGGTGGGAAGTTTGAGAGCTTGGAACCGACATGTGGTGAGGGAGCTTCAGGCTGCATTGTAATGTGGTAAGCCAGAGCCAGTGTGCTTGCTCATGCCTCTCTTGTTGAGAAGCCTCTAGTGCCACCATGGGCCCCCCCCCCCGACTTAATTACCTTCCAGAAGCCCCACCTCTAAACACCATCAGCATATGAGCTTGAGAATTGTTTGCAGCACAGGAAATGGGGGCACACTAAGGTGTTAACCTTAGCACCTGGCCTCTTGGAATGTTTCCTATATCAACTTCCACCGGGTACCACCCTGCTTCTGCCTGTAAATTCCCACTCTATTGGCTGTAGAATTGAGACCTAGGCTCCCTTCTGCTGCGCAGGGAGTCCTTGCCTGAATCATTTGCCTTTCCTTTGTTTAATAAGTGTCAGAATGATTAAGCTGTCCCCAAGGACCTTACAGTGGGCATGGCTCAGCAGACTGTTACAGGATGACCTGGGTGTGGATCCTGCAACCACCACCTCCCTGCGGGTGAATCTGGGCGCGGGACTCAGCGGTCCTTGCATCAGGGGCTCCACGCTGTGCTTGCAGGCTCTTACCTGTGACATGTCAGGTACTTTGTGTGGAGCAGATGGCAAGCACTGGTGTTTTTGCTGTCTTTAGTATTATTGAAAATTCTCTTTTGGTGTGTACCGGTCGAGTGACAGGTTGGTAGATTACTTCTGAGTAGTGGTCAGGTGACCAGGCTTTCTAAAAAGGCCTTTGGGGGAACACTTTAGTGGAAAATCCCTGCTTAGGACATCCAGAGTTACAGACTCTGCTACCACCCACAGGTTCCCAGAAAATAGCCCCGGCACTTTCTGGACCTGACTGTCCTCAGGGTTGCAGCCCGGGTTAGGATGTGAGGTGGCTGCAGGAAGGTCCATGGTCCTCCCAGCGTGAGTCGGTGACTGTGAGTCCCAGGCTGTCAGGCCTGTGGGTCTGTGGGGTTAAAACCAAACAGCAGCGACTAGTTCAAGCAGGTGGCAACCTCTGAGAAAGGTCATGCAGTGCCCAGCAAAGCCTGCAGTGGGGCCAGGCATGCCTCGGGGCCAGAGCAGAGGTCCTTCCCGGGATGTGGGCCCCGGGGTGTTTTAGCTGAGTCAGGGTGGTCCATTCTCCAGGCCCTGACCATGCTCACCACCCCCTGGGAGACTGCAGGGAAGTGAGCTGAGTGCATCTATGCAACCCACTTCCAAGAGGTGGACCTGGGCCCGGGGCCTGGGCAGACGCCTTTGTCTTCAGGGTCACCTCCAGGGGCTTCATGGAGTTATAGGCTTGGATGGCAGCAGCTCTGGAGGATTCACTGTAACTTGCTGTCCCTCCATGCATGAGACTCCCAGGCCTTTCCCCAGAGTCACAGAGATGCCCTGGAGCTCAGCTTGGGTAAGAGCCTCCTGCATCAAGGCGGTCAGCCAGCAGGATCCCTTCTGGAACTCCCTCAGCAGTCCCCTCCACCATGTTCTTAGTACTGGGGTTGAACCTGCGGCCAGGCACACGCTTAGCAAGTGTGTCTTCCACTGAAATATCCTCATTTCTTTTTATTTTGAGACGGTATCTCACTCAGTTGGTTGAGCTGGCCTTGACCTCCTTTGTGGTCCTCTGGCCTCAGCCTCCCGAGTCGCTGGGATTGCATATGTGCCACCACGCCTGGCCAGAATTCTTGAACAGGTTCCCTCTGGGCTTGAGTAGCTTGAACACCTGCTCTCCTTTCATTTCTCCCTGCTTTATCTCAGATCTGCCCTCGGTGGCTCTGTACAACAGATTGAATCGCTCTTTAGCAGGAGCCACTTTAAATATTTGAATAGAGCTGCTGTGCCACCAGTCTTTTCTTCTAGGTTCTACTTGCTGAAATTATCACCCCTGTGACCTAATTCTCCATTCTGGATCTTCTCTACAGCACAAGCCCTAAAAGCAAAATACCCAACCCCCTGACTCCTCTGAGACTGTCACCAGGAGCAGTCCTCCTCCCTCTGGCCCTGCCTCTCACCCCTTGAGGTCGACCTGACCTTGCGACCTAGGATGCCTGTGTCCTTTTGCTTTGGTGTGGTTTTGTTTGTCTTGATGGCTGTTGCTCATGCTTTTAGGGAGATGGTTGGGTCAGGATCGCTGGGTGTGAGTGCAGTCGTCTCCGCGGATAAGGGGGGTCTAGAGTAGCACTGGCCCTGCGTCCCTCTCTTGTTCATATATCGGCAGTGGTTGAGACGGATTAGGAGAGGCAGTGAAATGGCTAGGTAGTCAGGACAGAGGGCCCCTATCCAAGAGCTAGCTGGCAGAGGCAGAGAGTGATTGACAAGGCGGGCTCAGGGCCTTCAAATGCAAAAAGACCTTGAGGCTCACCCTAGTCCCTGACTAAGATGGGGGTGGTCACAGGTGGATACTAGGAAGTATTTGCCACCTTTTGTTTTAACCAGTGGTGCACTAGACCAGTTTCAATGCCTACTTTACATGGATTTTAACCAATGGGGTTGATGGCATTTCTCAGCGCCTGCTTTGCATAAATGTTAATTATGCTCATACCCCAAATCTATATAACCCCTGGCCTAGCCTCCATTAGACGGTGTCCTGCTTCCAAGTACCCCTCCGCTTTGCGGAGTCTCTGCTCTCCTTCCTAAATAAATCCTACTCCTTTTACTCCTCCTTCCATGGTTGTCCGTGGATTTTATTCTTCAAGTTCGCGAGACAAGGACCCAGAAGATTGGCGCCGAATTCCTGGGGTGAATTTCCACACCAAGAGCTGCAACACCCAGCTTTTAGCTGGGGAGCTGCTAACACTTTTGGCTGGAGACACCTGCAGCCAGCCCAAATTCCCAGTTTTATCTGGGAATGGCTACAAACACTAAAAGCAGGCTGTTTTGGCTGCTGGAGTCTGTAGAGGCCCAGACTTCATTCACCAGCGGGAGCAGAGAATCTGGCCTCATCTCAAAAACCCCACATCATGATGAAGCTCTGTATGTAAATCAGGCGTGGTAGGAGATCCATGATAATAATCTGCCCTGGATCTTAGCAAGCTCAATCTATAGTTTTTTTCCTTTCCTTATTAGATCAAGAACTTTCCCTTTCCCCTTCAAGGAAGCACTTTGCAGCTTCTTTGGCATATCTGGGATGCCACCATCACTGCTGTCCTCCTCTGGGGCTGCTACTAAGTGAAACAAGCCCTGCAGCTGCCTTAGCAGTCAATCTGATGACCAGGATGGCTCTTAAGTGACCGGTGGGCAGGTGGGGTGCACAGCACGGACACTCGAGCAAGGTTTGGTTCAGGTCCTGGTAGGACAGGTAGGATAGTGTGGGACAGTGTGATGAAACTTGTAAGTTGTTTATTTCTAGAATTTTTTATTTAATGGTTTTGGTCTGCAATTGAACTCAGATAACTGAAGCCATGAGAAACAAAATTGTGACTAAGGTGGGACTATGTAACGGGTTCTCAGTGAAATAGTGGCATGAATGACCTTTTATGTTTCTCTCACCTGCAAGTCCAGAGGTAGAATGTGGTCCATGGAAGATGACTGTCCTCAGTATTCATCAGTCCCAGCCTTCTTTTCTTCTGAGCTCTGACAGGCTTGGTCTCTATCATACAAGTCACTTCTTGCCCAAAGTAACTACTGGGGATCCAGCCATCATGTCTACATTCTATCTAGTAGGAAAATGGAAAAGTGAGGGGGATGAATCAGGTGTTCTTTAAGGAAGATTCCTGTGGTTGCCTAATGTTTCTCAAGGCCCTGTGTCCCTCTCTTGTTCATATACGCGGCAGTGATGAAGATCTGTAGAAGGCTGAGATATCAAGTCTTTATTCTGGAAGTCATGTTATAGTTACAAACTGAGATTTCTATTAGCTGGCAACATTGTGAAGGGATATGAGGTGACAACCTGACTTTACAGTAGCATGAGCTTTTGGCCGTTCATTGCTCATGTTGCTCGTGAACTTGTAAGCGAGCGAGAGTCCATCCTAGAGTCTCTGATAGAAGGATCTTGAGCTTCAATAAAAGGATCATAGAAAAAATGGAAAGAAACAAAACTTCTTAGGCCAATGATTGTGTGAAGAGGAAAAGGACATCACAAAAAGTAGACATTTAGCTTTGAAATGGCAGTGATTTTTCTTAGACAATGCTGTATGATAAAACTGTAAAGGAAGTTCTAAAAATGCCGTGTAAAGTACATTACTAAAATTAAATGCACACAGATTCAGGGAGAGTGTGGATACAGAAACGTGGAAGAGTGTGCACTTGAGCCCGGCAAGGGGGTGTGGGCTGTGCTGGATCTTTGCACACTCAGACAAGGCACGGGAAACCTGGAGGCTGCCTGCCTTTGTCATCTTAAGTCACCTAACTTTGCTGGGCGACAATTTCAACTGAAAATCTTGGTGACAGCTTCAGTGTGCTTCTTAAATTCTGAATGTCCAGTAAATATCAGGTCAGGACAGTGAGGGAGGCCTTAGGACCTTAGTCCCCAGAGGGGCAGAAGGTGGCATCCTTATGTCATTCAGGTCGCTACACTCCTTTTCCGCCTTGTCCTTATGAATTTTAGCACTGACCAAGGATATATACCCAAAGGGGAATTTGTGGTAGTGTGAAGGAAGTATCAGCAAATGGTTCGTGGTAATAATAGGTCCATCATCAGTTAATCACTCGTCAATCAGTGGCAGGCAGTTCTGTAGTAGCCAGTAGTTAAGTTACATTTAGATTCAAAAAGCATAAAATAGGAGCTTAAGAGAAAGACAAGGTAAAACCAAGAGGACAGAATGATCAGTGTTCGAGAATTCACTTGGTGGTGTTCTGATAGGGTTAGATGCAGGCATCGGGATGTCAGCATGGGTAATATTTTCAGCGCTTCAGTTTTTCAGTTCTCTGGGATTTCTCACAACATAGCATATGGTTTTGTTTCTGGGAGCTTCCTGTCTGCTCGACCCTCATCTGCAGAACTCTGTAGGGCTGTTTTCTCCCAGGGAATCTGGGTTCTACTGGTGACCTGCTCAACTGGAGATTTTGAAGTATGTAAAGTCTTGGGTCTTGTGTGAAACCTGAAATCATTTAAAGCAGTTTCTAATTGTGACATGCATACCTTATAGAGTTGCCAAAAGAAAGTAGATAACTGTATTATTTGTTGTGACTTTTCAGTTCTTTAAATGATCTAGAAAACCATTTCAACAAATATAACATGTAAAATACAGTTAAGTATCTTGGTAGTTCAGTGGTAAAGTGAAAAAAAGGAAAAAAATCATTATTTCCCAATAATTAGGTCTTGTTTGCTGCCTCCCTAATGTTTCCAGTCAGAAAAAGAGAACATGGTTTCAGTTTTCAGGATGATTCCTAAAGGAATCTTAGTAATATTTCTCTTGGCTTTTTGGAAGCAATAAGTATGTATGTATGTATTTATGGGACAGAGAGAGAAAGAGAGAATCAATTTCATTTAGTTTTTCATGTGGCTTTCATAGCTCTGATACTTCATTGGGTATGTGGTGCTGGGGTTTGAATCCACGTCCCTGTGCATGCCAGGCAAGCGCTGTAACCACTGAGCCACTGCTCCAGCCCTAGAAGCAAGCTTTGAAGTGATTTTTACCTTACTTTTTAATACAGTAAGCACAGGAGGGTCGCATTGATTTGAGAACCTCAGTGCAGTGAGGGGCAGTTAGGCAAGACCCCAGCTATGTGCCTGTGACCAGCTGCTGCTCCCTGACCACTGGGCAATCTGTGCCAAGAAGGCCCCTGAGCCCACACAGCCACATTGCCTTGGGTCCCTGTGTGCTTATCCTGAGCTGAGCAATCTAGATGTCCTTCCTTCCTTCCTTCCTTCCTTCCTTCCTTCCTTCCTTCCTTCCTTCCTTCCTTCCTTCCTTCCTTCCTTCCCTCCCTCCCTCCCTCCCTCCCTCTCTCCGTCCCTCTCTCCCTTCTCCTCCCCCTCCCACCTCCCCCCTTCTTTCCACTGGGGATTGAACCCAGGGTCTCAATAAGTGGCTGAGGCTGCCTTGGAACTTGCAATCCTCCTGCCTCAGCCTTCCTAGCTGCTGGGATTACAGGTGGTGCCTCTGCCCAGCCCAAAGAAAGGTTTTCTTGCAAAACAATATCCCTCAAAACCCAGTTGCTGGGTGGACTTTGCTCTGTCCTTTTGGAGTAGGGGAACACGTTTCCTGCTGAGTGGCCACGCTTTCAGGAACAAGCCTCTGTGCTCCCACAGGTACAGCAGCGCCTCTCTCTCTCTGCTCTCCCACCCCCTCCTGGGAGGAGATCTGATAGCCCAGGGTGAGGTTGCAACTGCCTGGCGGGCACTCGCCTTTCAGTGGGTGCCTGGGCACGCCAGGAAAAAAAAAAAAGGAAAGGGCAGGCTGGCTTGGGTGAAGTCACCCTGTCGGGTGGTGACGCCTCCTCACACGACTGCAGGGAAGTGCTGGCAGCTGGGCCCCCAGCTGCCTGTCACGGTGCTGGGAGTAAGAGGTGACCTCTTTATTTTTAGAAGGGGGCTGTCATAATAACCGCTCTTAGCTTCATTCAAGGCAGGCACTTGGGAAGTTTGTAAACAGCAACTTTCTGAGCAAGGTAGGAGCGCTTCTTTCCAGAGAGGAAGGATCGTCCCTCCTGGGGCTTTCCCCTCCGGATACTCAGGCGCGGTCTGGAAAAGCCCCTATTGTTCGGCCTCCCTGTGTGGGAGCAGGTGCAGCAGGTGTGCCGCTGCGCCACTCTACGGAGGGCAGAGATGCCGCAAGGAGAGGACCTCGGACCAGGCGGAAGGTAACCTCCACGCGTGCTTGCCTTTTCTGGAGTGAGTGCAGCATTTGCTGGTTCTCCTCTTAAAACTGCTGAGTGTGTGTTAGAAAGTGCTTTGAACGCTGGGAGTGCCATGCCTTAATTCCAGGAAACCGGTTTCCTTTGGAAGGCACCAGCCCTGGAGCGGCAAAGTTACCTCGGTGGACTCTTAGAAACAGGAGCTAAGAAGGAAGCAGTGGCCTGGGGGTTTTAAAAACACGGTCCCCGGCATCACCAGGTGAAGTCCACCTGAGCTTCTGAGCTTCACATTTCAACGTGGGATGATGGTTGTTGGAAATCTGAGCTCGTGAACAGCTTCTTCAGTGTTTGCATTGTAAAGACTTGCTAGGCCGTTTTAAAGGTTTAATGTTGGGCCGATTTTGCGATTTTTGTATTTCAAAGCTATTTTTTAACCACGTGTCACCTTTGAAAGTGTGATCAGTTGGGCCCTCATGTGCAGGGCGTTAATTATATCAGTGTTTTTATTAATGTCTACTTATAAGAAGCGTAGAGGGGGAAAAGGTGCTAGCAATTAATTCCTACTAATCTGAGCATAACTGTGCCCAGGTTGAAAGTCCCCATTTTTGCTCCATTGCTGGTAACAACATTTGTAATGAGTCAGGTCGACTTGGAATTCTAGCTGGGGCCATACAGAAGTAGAAAGAAAATTATTAAATAAGGAAAGGGATCACTGATAATTTTATTACCAAATAAAGTAAGCAGAAACTGGTAGCCCTTTAGGAGTAAGAGTACCAAAATGTATCTTTGAAAGCGCAGGTAGTTTGTGCATGGTGATTATCATCAGTCATAGTATCCTTAAAAGCTCCCTTTCCTCTTTAGTTTTCTATTTTCTTCAAATTCCTCTTCAGCACATGAAAAGAGACATCAAGTTGACATTTAATTGAACAATGAGGCTACTTTCTAAATAAAATGAGACATTCAATCCAGTACTTGAAGATGACCTATGAAGAGTGCCCGGAGAGGTGTGTGGCTCAGCCAGCTAGTTAAGAAAACATTTGCGGAGAAGGGCAAGTGTCAGCTGTGGTTCCCAGGTGTTGGTTGGCCCACAGGTCCTGTGCATGACCCCTCCTGGACAGCTTTGCATTTCCTGCTCTTTTCTCTTAGCATGAGTCATCCCCACTACCTCTCTGTGCAGCTCACACAGAATAGACTTTTAAAACATGCTTATCGAACGGGGTGTTTTTATCACCTATTTCACACCTGCAGTATGTACCTGGGGCACCTGATCATGCTGGCACTGAAGGGGGAGGGATTTGACAGAGATGTAATAAGGGTTGCTTTAACAAAATGCAGCATTATCACAATTAGTGATTAATTATTGGTAATAAATATTTTGAACTAACAGTTTACGGTGTCAACTAAATAAGCACCATCTCCCCCAAGAATGTTTTGCTGTTTGACAAGAATAAATAGATGGGGGCAGGGGATGCAGCTCAGTGGTAAAGCTCTTGCCTAGCATTTGTGAGGCTATGGGTTTAATCCCCAACACCACAAAAATCAGACAAATAAAAAACCAGAAGGTGTGGTTCATTCTTCAAAAAGAAGAAGGGGAAAAATGCAGATAAGTAGGAGAATGTATAAGTATGTTCAAAAGAGACATACACATAAATATATGTTCTATACACGTATATACATTCTTACCACCAAAAAGTGACAATGTGTCACTCCTTCATGGTAGCAGACCTCTATCCCTATTTTTTGTTGTGATGAAACTTTAGTTCTTAACAGCTGGTGGTTTTTATACTTGGCTTTACCTCATGTGTGTATTTGTTACAGAAAGGAATCCTGGATGGATACCAGATTAGAAATTAAATATTTGCAAATGAGAGCGGATTTTACTCTAATTTAAGACGAAATGCCTTTGGACAGGTCCTTTGGTGCCATGTCTAAAAGAGAAATTGCTATTACGGGTCATGAATGTGCTGAGATGAATGTGCTGAGACGCACGTTCTCAGCCTGGCTGTCCCAGGGTCTAATTAACTCTTGCCTTAGGGCTTGTTCGTGTTACTTGGGTCGCCTTTTGGAATGTGGAGCCCTGGGTTGCTACAACAGCCTCTGAGCTACCTCTGAGTCTGGAGGACCCCACATGCGGGGAGCCTCATGCCCCAGGCATTGCTGGCTCACCCTGTGTCCTGGGCAGGTGGACCACAGTGAAGGAGCTGGCTGGGACAGGAGGCAGGCAGAGGAGGGACCCTCCCCTCTGCCCTGCGTCTTTTACAAGCATGCTTGGTGAGAACCTGCGGACTGTGCCATTTTGCAAGGTCAAGAACTGAAGGGGACATAGGACAGGCAGGGCTCAGGAAGGCACAGACCCAAGCAGGAAGCTCTGGGGCCAAAGAAGAAAAGAAGTAATAACGGAGGCAATGACTAGCAAAGGGGATGAATCAAGAAATAGGAGGAAAATCACACCCTGGCCTGAGGCCTGGCCCTGCAGTGGCTCCTATCCCGCTTCTTGTTGGGTTGTGCCTTGGAGCAGTGGCCACAGGGCTTTCTAAGATGCCTGGTTAGCCTGGGTGGAGAGGGCCGTGGTGGGTGGGATGCTCCCTGTTCCAGATGTCTAAGATGGTCCCAGGACTGAGCTCTGGAAGCTCTTCCATGGCTGACAGCTGTGTTCCCACATTCACCGTTCCCCCCAGTATTTGTCAAACACTGAATCTAAGCCAGTTGCTGCTCAGGGGATGGGGTCATGGGTTAGTCCCTGCTGTTGTGGAACATGTAGACAGTGGGAGACAGGCCACAGAAATAGGTGATCAGGCATACTTCAGATCATAAGGCTCAGCTGGGGGCAGGCATGGCACAAAGCAAAACCGGGCTGCTAGTTCAGGACTCCATGACACCCTGATGCTCAACTTGTGTGTTCAAAAGGCTATATATATAGTTGTAACTTGGTGATGCCAGTTTCTGCTGTCTGGGACCATCTTAGAGTACAGTTGAGTATCTGTTATCAGAAATGCTTGGAACTGGAAGGGTTTGGGATTTCAGATATTTTCAGATTTTGGAATATTTGCATATGCATAATGAGGGGTTTGGTGATGAGATATGAGTCTAAACCCAAAGTTCATTTTAGAAAGCAATTATAAACACGTCGTTCATTTATGCTTCATATCCATTGCAGCCTGAAATAAGTCTCACATTTGTCACAAATGAGGTCAGGTGTGTGAGTTTCCACGGCATGCTATTGCTTAAAATGCTCTGGATTTTGGAGCATTTCAGGTTTCAGATTTTCAACTTAAGGGTGCTCAGCCTGTTTTTCTTCCTGGATATGTGAAGGGTTTTTGCATTTAAGAAGAACAAAGCTCTTTCACAGCACTATGGCTTCTTTAGTATTTGGAAATGCTGTTAGTGGTTGCATTGAATTTTATTCTCTGAGGGTTTTAAAGAAATCAATGCAAACATGTCCTGTAATCCAGATGTTCTATTAATTCAGGTTGGCTGATCATGGGTTTAATTTTACATTGTTGGTGAGGCCTATCCTTTGACAGTACCATTTCTTTATAGTGCAGGGTGAGGATGAGGAATGCCTCACAAGGAAATCAGAGCAGGGAGCCCAGCTCAAGCTTTGTGCACCTTGACCTTTGGCCAAGTGGATTCCTATGAGCGTATGTTTTATGTTGAAAGTTTCTGTGCTGCCTTTGGTTTGGAAATACGCACAGAGAAGGAAAGCAGATAAACAAAGGCCACACAGCCATTGAGTAAAGGTGTTGGGATTGGGAGTCCAGCAGCTGCTCTGGGGTCTCTGCATTAGACACATGTGTGATTATTGTGTGGTAGGGACACATAGGGTATGTTTAACATCCAGAAAGAAGGCTGGAGTAGGCTCAGAAACATCAGTATGGTCAGTGCACAGGAAGAAAGAGATTGACTGGAGATAAGTGGGAGGGGAACACCCCCACCATTTGGGCCTTGTAGGAGGGGAGCTGCTTAAGGCCCAACAACCAGCTCTCTGGGAGGGAAGCCCTGATCTGTAGCATTGGCCAATTCTTGTGGTGTAAATTCTTGCACTGTGGTCCATTTCAAGTACCCACTTGAAGTCACTGAAAGTAGAGTTGGAAAGAGAATTGCATTGAGCCTGGGGAGTCGGCCTTTGTGTATAACTGATCGTAGGCCAAGACGAGAGCTAGCAGTTGATTCTGAAATGCTACGTCAGCTTCATTTATACATCCCTAAGCCCTCTGTGTTAGTCAGCTCTCCAGTGCTATAACAGAACACCTGAGAAAATCAACTCGGAGGAGGAAAGATTTGTTTTGGCTCCTTAGGTTTCAGTCCCTTGTGGCGAGGCAGGACATCACAGTGGAATGGTGGGGTGGAACAAAGCTGATCCCTTCATGGCAATTACGAAGGAGAGGGAGAGAGAGAAAGGGGAAGGAGCCAGGCGTGCCCTAAGGACTCACTGAGTTCAGCCTCCTCCAGTGGTCCATTTTCTATGAATCCCTCAATGGAGAAATCCATAATACTGTCATAGACACTCAGTTAAGGTTCTTGAAACAAGTAGTGATTTATTTTTCTTCTACTCTCCCACAATGTCGTGTCTATCGGGCATGGAAAATGTTTATCACTTTTGAAATCTTGCTTTGAGCCAGCTGGATTAATATTTGAAGGTGATTAAGAATGCCTCGAGCACTGCCCGCTGTCCCTGCTGCACACAGTGTGTGTTGCATGCGCCTTCTCACTCTCCAGTTCACTCGCCTGCTTCCCAAACCCGTGCAGCGGGTGGGAAGTCTGTAACGCAGGGCTGATTGAGCTGATGGAGCCTCTCTCTGTCTATACGCACAGGGTGCCTGGTTCCTCACTGCCCTCCAGAACTCTGATGCCGAGCCATTAGTTTACAGTGCCAGGGGGCCTCAGCTGCCGAGTGGGGGGCCGTGGGCAGGTGTCCCGGTGGCCGACACCGCAAAACCCTCGTGTCTGGGCATCTCCCTCTCTCTCGTCCGTTTATGGGAAATCGGCGTGCGGAGCCGTTTGGTTTTCTACACCACGCTGTCTGGGTCCCACAGGAGGCATGGAGCGTAAAGGCGTGGCTGAAGGCTGCGTGGTGCACACTCTCATTCTGCATTTTAAAAACAAGGCCCCACGAGACCATCCTCCCACTAAAGGGGATGATAGCTGTTCATTTGGGGAGACCAAACAGGAGCAGGAAGAGAGAACAAAGCATAAAAGATGAATTGTAACCTCTTACCCTAAAAAATAGTCATACTGTCCTCCAGTTCTTGCCTGTGTTTTCTTGGCAAAGTTGTAAGCAAATAGCATATGTATTTTTCATGTATTTTTCACGCTTTTTCGTCTCATAAACATTCCCCAGTGGCATCTAAGCATTTTGAAAGCAGTTCTTAAATTCCTGCCAAAATATTCCATCCTTTGAATTTGCCCACATTTATTAATCATTGCTATTGAAACTGATTTTGTCACTTATAACCGAGAGGGAGCGCAGCACTGTGATTTCCTCCCTCGAGGGGAGCTCTGGGTGGAGGGCGGGAAGGAAGAACCGGCAGCTTCTTCAGGACAGGGCCCTGAAGCTGGCATAATGCGGGTCCCACCACAGAGCCCACCTTCTCCTGGGAGCACTGTCGAAGAATTTTGGGGCTCTGTTCTACAACGAGTGAAGAAGACATGCTTGGCTGAAATGTGTCCTTATACGATTTTTACTGGAAAGGCTCTCCGTGCAAAGCTTGCTCTGAGGAGAACTGCAGCCCCGCGACCCCTCTCACAACACAGTCCCGCGCCAGCGCTCCAGTCTCTTGATGGGCAAGCGCGTGCACCCTTCTCATCTTTAAGCATACACACTTAACAATTTTTACCATTTTAGCCATTCTCCATGGTGACCAATGGCATGGGCTTTGAAATAAGAAGCTGTTTTCAATCCTGGCTGCAAATCACAGCCTCACCACATATTAGTGGGGTGGCCTTGGGCAAGTTACTTAACCTCTCTGAATTTCATTTTGTTATCAGTAAAATGGGAATGACAACACCTATTTTAGAGGTGTGTTTAAATGTGGTAAGTCACATTATATATTTAGTTTAGGGAGTGGCTCATTCTTAAGTCCTCAGAAGTAGCAGGTAGTAATATATAAGTGATACATCTCCTTGAGCAATGCAACATAGGCCGCTTTTGAGTGAAAGGACCTGAACCCGGTGCGGTCTAATCCTCCTAGGGGTCCATGGCGGGTTGGAGATGGGGAAGCAGCAGCACCTCAGCTTCGTGTTTGAAGAAGCAGGCGTCAGCACCCGCAGCAGGACATGGAAAGCTGCTTTGAAAATTGGTGCTTTCTCCCCCACCCACACTTCCGTTTTGACTGAAATCCAGTGATCTTCGTTCGCTTCTGTGGCCGTTGGCCGGCTGCAGCCTGATTCTCACTGTGTGACCAAAGCCAGACTAGTCCCAGAGGGAAGACCTTCAGGCAGAAGTGAGCTTTAAACTCCGCTCAGGTGGCCTTCAGGTGTCCTTCCCGCCTCTTCAGCTATTGTGAAAATGCCAGCAAACTCTGGGTGGGAAAATTAAAATGACCTCCCCTGGTGCAGGAATCCTGGGCTCCCAGACTCTGCATGGGGAAGGCAGGCAGCACCAGCGGCCTAGGCACTGCCCTGCGTTTCTGCTCCTTTCTCTCCTACTCTTGCCAGGCTCAGGATCTCCCTTGCCTGGCCTCTCTCGTCCCTCCACTCACCCTCTGTGAACCACCTCTCACACCCACAGCCACTCAGTCCCAGGTTGGGAAAGGCAAGGGACAAAACCTGGATGCAGCAACGCCCCGCCGAACATTGGGAAAGCCCAGCACCCGAGAGGACAGTTGTGCTGCCCGGCTTCTGTCAGGGGCACAGATGACCTGGTGATCCTCGGCCGGGCCAGGCCCTCTCTGCTGCCTCAGTTCGTCTTTGCAGAGTTGAACTGTCTTGAGAGCAACCGTCACTCACTGGGTAAAGACCACAAGATCTGGCTCTGTGATCAGCAGTGTCCAGGGGAGACATCACCAGACTGCAAGCCCCTGATGGAAAGAAGTGAGGGAAAGGGTCCAAGTCCAGAATGTTCCCTCTGCCTGGCAGCAGTGTTTGGCGAAGGGTCGCTGCACATGCAATGGTTCATGGGTGGAGACACCCTGCGTCATAGCTGCTAATGAGCACCTTGTAGTGACCACCTTCAGGCTGGGGCTGCCCAGTAGCCATGCAAGCGGAACTGGAGCAGGCGCGCACAGACCTGCGCTGACTCAGGAAGTGACATTTCATGCTGGTGTTCACTTGCACTGTAGGCAAGTGCTTTATTGAAATGAAGGCAAACCCAGCTATCCGTGGAGCATCTCATTATACCTGTAAGATCAGGAACTGCCCCTTTAGACGAGGCCAGGACTTTGCAAATGCACTTGGGTTTCTTAGGAGCTACTAATTCTACTCCTTTGGGTATTCTATGCGAGAATCAAATTATGTGCCTCGTGCACCTCGTTTCTGGAGTAGCTCGTAACAGTAGTGCAGGTGACTTTCCCTTCATGTTGGAGTAAATGGATCCCAGATTCTAAAAAGCCACAGTCTCTCCCTTCTGAGATACTGGGAAGACTCGCTCTTTGGAGCTAAGGACTTGAAGATACAGATTTTCTTAAAAAATGAGCGCATGCATGGAGAAGCTATAAACCTGGAAGTGACTTGCTTGCTGAAACAGGGACAGAATTGCTCGGTAAGTCTAATACACTGTGATAAAGGAAATAGCTCATAATCCCTTCTGGGGCTCAGCAGAGAGGGGCTGGGAGCCTGGTGTGTCCCATGAGGCCAGTGTTGAGGGTTTGACGGCATGTGGCTTCGTTCTCTGTGGTTGGTTCCTGTAACCTGGACAGGGTGCTGGGAGCTCTGAGAAGGATCACAAGGCCTTTTCAGGAAGTTTCTAGAAAGAATGCTGCAATGCTTTGTTGTATGTATGCCGCCAGGTGTGGGGAAGGTGGAGTGGGACGTGTCTGCCCCAGAGCAAGGACAGGGGTGTGGCAATCTTCTTTTTATTTAGCTAAAATTTGGAAGACCCTGTGAGTGTTCAGTGATTTTGACGGCACCTGGATTTATCAGCCCCATTTAGGTGCCAGCGCACTGACACTGAAGACCTTGGCAGCTTTCCCCAGGAGAATCTGAAGGTTAGAGCTGGGGAAACTCCTAGGGCTTATTTTTTTTTTTATTAGATGGATATATAGGGAGAAACATTATCAAACATTCAAGAACAAATGTATATAACTTAGTTATCCAGGGCTAATGCCAAGTCATGGATGCCCAGCTTGGGTTCCCCATGTCGCTGTTTCCCCCAAAAGACCCCCTGAGTTAAATGGGTATCTCGTGGAGGACAGAGATCTCCTTCTGAGATGATTCCCCCATATTCCCACCCTCCCGTCTCCTGGGTGTTATTCCTATGCCCTCCCCTCACCCTGTCCCCCACCCTATGCCTCCAAGTATCCTAGGGAGTCATCTCTCTGTTGCGTTAAGAATCATACAGTTTGAAGTTATTGTTAGCTTAGCCATCTAACATACTGCTTTCCGATGTATTCTAGCTTCCACAGATGAGAGAAACCATTCGGCCCTTGAGTCTCTGAGATTGGGAGACTTCACTTAGCATAATTCTTTCCATCTCCATCCATTTGATATCAAAAGCCATAATATCGTCCTCTCTAATGGCCGAATAGTATTCCATTGTATATATGTACCAAAGTTTTTGTATCCACTCATCGAGTGAGGGACATCTGGGTTGGTTCCATAGTCTAGCTATAGTAAATTGAGCTGCTGTAAACATTGATGAAGCCACATCACTGTAATACGCTGATTCTAACTCTTTTGGGAAAATACCCAGGAGTGGGATAGTTGGGTCATAAGGTGGTTCCATCCCTAATTTTTTGAGGATTCTCTACTTGCTTTCCATAGTGGCTGAACCAGTTTGCAGTTCCACCAGCAGTGTCGCAGTGTTCCTCTTTTCCCACAGCAGGGCTTAGTTTTAAGGTGAGAAGAAAACCTCTGCCACGGTAATAGTTCACAGGTGAATCAGGCAGAGGGACTTACCAGGCATACGGAGAGATCCTGGGCATGTGTCACTTCTGGTAGCTGAAGGATGGTCTTCCGTCCGGCTTCTGGAAGAAGGCAGGTGTGGGAGGTGGGTGGGCTGGAGCTGCAGAGGGTGTTCTGGTCCTGGAGGGCTGCTGGGCCCCCTCCGCTTGTCTTCTGGAAGGTGGAGGCACCTCCCGCCCTACCCGCTGTCAGGTTGTGGGGAGGACTGGAGATGGCATGAATAAACTCTTGATGCGCAGTTGTGGCATGTGGTGCCTGCTCCTCCCGGTCCCTAGTTAGTTTGCTAGGCGTCAGTCACCTCTGTATGGCCACAGGACACCGGGAACTGGTGGACCTCCCAGGCTTGGAGGGAGGCCTGTTTTATTGGACTACAGCCATGCTCTTCCATGAAGGCAGCAATGGCTGCCTTCTTGCCACAGTGGCAGTGTTGAGGGCAGAGACCATCGATGTGGCCAGTGAAGCTGGCCCTTTCAGAAAATGTGTGCCTACTCCTGCTCTAGAACATAACTGCTTCCATCATTGGAACTGTATACTTAGTTATATTTATTCTCTCTCTCTCTTTTGGTACCAGGGATTGAACCCAATGATGCTTATCCACTGAGCCACATTCCCAGCCCTTTTTATTTTTTATTTTGAGATAGGATCTTGCTAAGTTCCTCAGGGCCTCGCTAAGTTGCTGAGGCTGGTTTTAAACTTGTGATCCTCCTGCCTCAGCCTCCTGAGCTTCTGGGATTACAGGTATGCACCCCTGTGCCCAGCAGTTGTGTATATTCTCACATCTCTCTTGCCCTTTGTTTTGATGATAACTGCATAATTTAACTA
Organism: Aplodontia rufa; assembly: GCA_004027875.1. Taxonomy (NCBI): domain Eukaryota; kingdom Metazoa; phylum Chordata; class Mammalia; order Rodentia; family Aplodontiidae; genus Aplodontia; species Aplodontia rufa. The sequence continues at coordinate 8,773 of PVKS010010620.1, read as the reverse complement.
TGAGTTAAGTAAAGTGATGAAATAAGAGATCTGAAAGAGTATTGTTGTGGCAGATTCTTCTGGCTGCTCCCAAACACCCAGCCTTCCTTTCTTCTTTTGGAAATAGCATCCCGAGTTTCTGCTGGGTGATGGCCACGGGCAATTGAGCTGTTCCTAGACTCTCTTGCAGCTAGACTCAGCCATGTCATTATGTTCCAGCCAGTGCGACGTAAGTGGGACTTGTACATGCAGCTTGCAGGCTGTGGCTTTGAAGAGAAAGGGGAATGCCCACTGCTTCCCTTTCCTTTCATGTTGGAGGCCAGGGAGATGGGGTAGTAGTAGCTGCAGTAACTGTCTTGGACAGTGGCAGATCTGAGAGTACCTGAGCAGTAAGAGTGAAAGGGCCTGGTCTCCAGCATTATGGATTGTCCCTTATTGACCCTTGACCTCTAGGCTCTGCTGTCACACCAGGGAGAAATGAACTGCTCTCTTATGAACAACTGTTGCTCTGATGTTTGGATAGGAAGTGAGCGTATCTCTACATAGAACATGTCTGTCTCTGTGAACACTGAACCAGAGGCAGCAGTCAGTAGGGGCAAGTTGCTAACATTGCCTTTTAAAAAAATATATATGTGAAAGACAACTAAAAAGGGTGAGGCATAAAAGTTTAGGAAATTTTACCCTTGCTTGTGATTAAATTCTTGCTCTTTAAATAAATGAAGCTGGAAATCATGCATAATACATGAGGTGAGTGTTTTGTGCAAGAACACCTGTCCTGGGGCTGGAGTGGTTGCTCAGTGGTTACAGCACTTGCCCAGCATGTGTGAGTACGCAGGTTCAAACCCCAGCACCCATGTGCACAGCTAAGGGTTGAAGCAGTGAAGCCCATGTGAAAAACTACATAAAAATTATTCTCTCTCTCTCTCACTGTCCTGCTCTCTTAAAAAAACCAACCAAACAAACAAAAAACACCTGTCTTTGTTCCAAGTCCTAAATCGACTGGGAGTTTGATAAGTCCCTTAGCACTTAGTTAGTTAGTAAGTTAATATTGATTGGGTTGAATGCCCCAGGGGTACTATTTGGTTTGTTAATCCTTAGTCAGTATTCAAGCTCTACCATGAGTTTAAGAACATGAATTCCAATTTCTTGTAAGGATGGTTTGGGATTAATACAATATATATGCCATCTTGGATAAGGGAAGAGGAGGATGTCATCTGATACTGAGAAAGCCGCTTACAGGTGACCCTTGCTTGCAGTGGGTAAGGATGGGATACGGTGTACTTTTAAGTCACGTAATGACAGTCTGAGAAAGGAGGATGTGATTGCTTGTGGCCCGACTTAGCGACACTCAGCTGTTTTTGGTACCTTTGCCTTTGCAGTCCAACCCCGATCTCTGGGGTCTCTGGCTCCATGTTTCCAGTGAAATCTGAGGTCTCTGTCATGGTCAGACACAGGATTTCCCGATCTGTGTTTTACTGACTTTGCTAAACAAAGATAAGGCACCAGTGAAGAAGGCAGCATCGAGGCCGCCCTCTGGGATCAGCTGGCTGCTGCTCTGGCCTGGCAGTCCTGAGGGCCAGCAATCAGCCTGGGGCATCAGGGTCCATTGTAAGCGGGAGCGGAAGCTCGTCGTGGTTATGGTCTTTCCCCATTACAGGATCACACGCGTTGGCATCTCGGGGGGTGGACATTTCTTGTATCACCAGAAAACAGAAGTAGACGTAGCCTTTCTGAGCTGAGGAGGAGGCCTGTTGGCCGGAAACCAGTTGGGGCCTGAGATCTGACACTGTGGCAGGGCTTGAAGGGCCATTCTTTGTGTGAGAAAGTAGATGTCCATTTTATAAGGTAGAGGACTTGAAATATTGAGTTTTGGCAAATTTGGATTTTCAAGTAAACACGAGCAGATTGCTCTTCCTAGAGTCTAAAAAGGTGTCCTTAGTGGCACTTAACCCAGGGTCCACTGGTATCTCGTAGGGAGCCAAAATCCCGAAAGGGTTAGCATCAAGCTCCTCCAGCCCTTTATGCAGCAGAGACCCCCAGCTCCGTCCTGTGGACTGGTCAGACCTGTGACCTCCCAGTGACGTCGGTGGGACTCTGGCTTTGTTCTTTAGCATATTGGTTAAAAGTTGAAAGTTCACCTGCTCTTATGACTCTAATTAGTTAATTCAAATGAATTAAAGCTGATTCATTTGTCTATTTATTAGACAAAATATATGTAAGAATTTATTTCATCTAAAACTTAAGGGAACCAAACATGGACTGAGTTTCTGAAGGTAGCGTCTTCTGGCTGTGATACCTCGAGGGGTCACCCAAGCCACGTTGGAACTGTATGGTTTGATTAAAAACTACACAGGTAAGAAGGTGCCAGGTGATGAGCCCTTTTTTCCTTTTTATTGAAAATGCATGAACAAGGGGCGGGGACCAGGAAAGTGTACCATAGATTTAGTTCTGATCAAAATATAACTCAGAGCATAGAGTGCCGTTGAAGGCTGTGGGTAGTGGATGTGTGAACATCCCTCTTTGTCATGACAGAGATTTAAGGTAGCAATTGTTCATTAATAGTGGGGGCTTTTTTAGTCCAGCTGGCCCTGTTGGTTTTGTTTTCACTTCCCTGAACACTCGTGAGCCATGTAGCTGTCCCCTGGAGTTAGGGGAGCCCTGTCAATAGCATAAAAGGTTTTGCATCACCTGTTTGATCTACTTGCCTGGGTGGAGACAGCCTTGGGGGTGTCCTGGCTCAGGAAAGCACTCTTCCACAGTTGTTCCATTCTTGTGGTTCTGGATGCTTCTACACAGGAAAAATGAGATTGATAGAAGAGCTCTTTCACCCTACCGCAGGATCTTATCTGGTCTATTTCATGTTAATAAAGTAAGAGTACAAATAGAAAGTGAATTATTATTAATTGATCCATATAAAAACAGAAGGCATCTACAATCGTGCTAGTTACTACCTGGCAAATAGCAGTGCCCTCTGAGCGGGAGGAGGAAGGGTGCACACCTCCCATAGCCCCCAAGGAGCTGGTCAGTGGGAACACTAGCATCGCCTTTCTGTCCTATTACTGCCTCAAAGTGGCCTTGGCTGGCAGATGATGTCCTCCACAGGCTTGGCAGTCTGTGCACACAGAAAACACAAGCGACAGCCATTATCTTAGAACTCTGGCAGCAGAGGGGCAGGTACCTGTGACAGGTAGGAATGAGGGAGGTGATGGGTGGGTGGCTGTCACTGCACCCTGAGGTACAGCCTCCACCGTGGTCTCACGCGTGTGCACTGCATCCCATGTCACCAGGGAGCCTCATTTTAATCCGGTAATATGAATGGAAACGAAACGCTGGAGGAATCCAGCTTTCAGGGACTCCTTAAATCGTGCACGGAGTTCACGATTACTGTTAACGGTAAGCAGAAATACTTAAAGGTTGAATCCTCTTCATTTTTTATTAAGCAAATTCTGATTGCCTGTCATGTGCAGGAAGTACAGACAGGCATTAACTTGTATAATGTTATCTTCTTAAAGATCCCATCATTAGGGGAAAGAGCCCCTTCTGGAGTGGTGTCAGCCAGCGCTCAGCCACTCTGGGGTCAGCTCCTCCACGGTGACACATTTCAAGTTTTTCTCCCACACATCCTTTGCCTCAAACCTATCTCCAGACTCCAGAAGCACTTGGGGAATGTAACCTTACACCATCCTCTTTCCTGTTGGTGCCCTCTGCACCGCGGCCCCCTCCCCTGCATGCAGTTGAGAATTGCACCGGGCCAGTGCATTAACACGCGCACCGTTCCCTTGGTAGCCTGTTCCCAGCTCTGCTTTTCAGGCAGGCCGATGGCAAGTTTAGCAAGCACCAAGATGTCCCAGTGAGACTGTCATTTTTCTGACTGATAAGGATGGGATCCTCCTGCTTAAAAGCCACTTGTTATGTCATTTAGCCACTGATTTACACACAAAGAGTGATGAGAGCTTAAAGTAAGGTCAAAGGCAGGCACGCAGCCTCCGATTCAGCAGTCGGCAGTTTGATTGACTCTCACTACTCACCCCAAGTTCGCCGCACTGCAGGTGAGCCCTCTGTCACAAAGGCCACAGCAAATTCTACAAGCAAAGTTATTTGGAATTGGCACTTTGGAGGAACTTGGCAATTCAGTCTGTTTGGGCAGTGTGTCCCTGCCCAGGCTCACTGCGAGAGGCGCAGTCTCTGAAGATATTGTTATTACCATTGCTTGCAGTATAAGACACATGTTTTTAGAGTTAGGACAAAGGTAAAAAATCAGAGGGGAAGGCTGGAGTGGTGGCTCAGTGGCTATGGTGCTTGCCTGACATGCACAATGACACGGGTTTGAACCCAGCACCACATGCACAACGAAGTGTCGGAATAATGAAAGCGTCATGAAAAACTAAATAAAATTGTTTCTCTCTCTGTCACTGTCCCTTTCTCTCTTTAAATAAAAAAAAAAATCAGAGAGGGGCTGTTGACTTCTGGGCCCAGCTGCAGTAAATCCTGAGTTGTAGTTCATTGGAAGTAATGGATCCCCAAAAGAATGGGAAGGCTGGTGTCCAAATTAGCAAATCTGCTCCACAGTAACAATTTCCATTTTCCCTGAGGAACGTTTCTTGACTCTAATATCTTTCCTCAAGGATAAAGTAGAAACCTTTTCTTCCCCAGCGGTAGGGGTTGGGCAGATATTGGCATCGATTTCGTAGCCTGCCCGTGTCAAGTAGGTGACTGTCCTGTGCTGCCGTGGAACCTGCATTGCTCATGCCCTGGGCTAATGGAAGTCTAGTTATTCAAAAGATAAGGGAAGCACTTGGTGGGCATTTGTCATCCTTCAAAGGCGCTAGGTGGTCTGGGGAACTGATGGACCACCCAGGGAAGCAGTTGTCCAGTTGGGTATAGCAGGAAGATGGGGCAACTGTACAAAATAAGATCACTGGTTAGTTTCAAACTCTGGAAAAAGAGAGAGAGCCCCAAATAGAACACCAAAGTGCCCCAAGGAAGGTGGCGCTCAGCTTCTCTGGGCAGCAAGAGGGGGCCCTCACCGGCGCCTCTCTGTCCCTGGCCTGGGGAGGAGGGAGTTGCTCAGACGGCTAATTGGTCTGAGAAAGTGAAAGCTTCCCACTGAGTGCTATGTAATTTCTTAATCTGCCGCTTGCTTGTTGAATCCTGCAGTTGACACATCCTATCTGCTTTGTCATGACCCGAGTTCTGTGAGTGTTTGTGCAGAGAAATAGATCCCTGTTCTCGTTTTGCTTTTCTCCTGCATATACTCAAGGCATGGAGGAACATTAAGTATCCGAAGGATTAAAAAAATTCTAACACATTACACTAAGAAATGTTAAAATCCGTAACCAGATATCGACTGACCTTTCTAAGAAAGATTTGACAGGAATTAGCATCAACAGATGTTCACCACCAGGCGAGAGCATGAGACCCTTAGTCACTAGCTGAGAATGAAAGGTCTCCAAGCCAGAGCATATTTATAATTGTGTCACCGTTACTAGGTGACAACTTAGGTTATAACAGATCCTTTTTCCCCCTCTTGGTTTGTCAATATGAGGATGTTGACATAACTAACTTTCTCAAAAATATTGTTTAGCTTTGATATCAATTATGTATTTACAATAAAATCATAAATAGTGTGAGGTAATATCTATTCTCAGAAAGTATTTTGCCAGAAATTTTCTACACATGTTTGAAAATGATTATTGAACTATGGGTGGATTTGTAGAAATATGAAGACCCCAAATAGTGACTAAGAAAGGGTTGTGTGTGTGAGAGAGACAGACAGACAATATCCAAGTGTTCTCCAGTGCTCTCTATAAAAACTTAAAAAACAAAACAAAAAAGGGACTTGTTTTTCTCTGTTTCACGTGGAGTTGGGGGATTTGTTGGTTTCACATTCTGCTTACCTCAAGTTAGTGGGGCCCTGTCTTATTCTCCACTGGTGCGACAAATGTGATTAATACCGGTACTGCACACTCATGGACACAGGGATCTCATGGAGAAGTCAGATTTTCAGTTTTGCCAGGAGGAATCCTTCATTAATTACTGATTTCCAGTTTCAGAAAAACTTAGGACATATGAGGCATATTTCTTAGTTACCTAAGCTTGAAGGTAGTTTAACTGCTCATTTGCAAACAAAAACAAAAAACTAGTTCATGTAAGTGAAAGTTGGTTTCTTAAGAAAAAATTTTTTAAAGAGACGGAGAGAGAGAAAGAATCAATTTTATTTCTTTTTTTCATCTGACCTTTGTTTCTGACAGTTGTGTGTGTGGTTCTGGGGTTCAAACCTGGGTCCTTGCGCATGCCAGGCAAGTACTCTAACCACTTAGCCACTGCTCCAGCCCCATTTTCTAAATTTTTAAGAGGACTTTTTGTCTATTATTTTATGCATATAGAGGAATGTGTAGTAATTATTGCAAACATATTCGGTGGATAAAAAGCATACATGACATCATGATTAGTTACCACCATTAGCTATTTTTATTTTTTTTGGATGTTTACTGTTTATAATTCTTTTATTCTTGTTTCCCTCCCATATACACACACACTGGGACACTTTACCACTGAGCTACACCCCCAGCCCTTTTTATTTATTTTTTTAATTTGAGACAAGAGACTTGCTATTTTGCTTAGGGCTTCACTAAGTGGTTGATCCTTTCACCTCAGCCTCCGGAGTTGCTGGGATTCCAAGCTCTCTCAATATTTCTGTGTGCCTCATAAATGTCAATCTCTGTTAGCTCCTGAGAACAGATGAGTGTGCAAGAATTCCTTCTCGGCATGTGAAATCCAGTGGGGGATAGGGACTCTCTACAGAGGAGTGCCACAGGGTGCTGTGAAGGTCAGTGAGGAGATCTGCTGGGTTCCGGACCCTTCCCAGCCTGTTTTCTCTTGGGTGTATGGAGGCGACGCTGTCCCTGCCTTGCAGGGTGTCCTAAGCTAAGGGTGGGGGCGAAGAGGGTCTCTGGACACAGTGCTGGGGTGGAGGTGCATAATTCGGTGCCCGGCAAACTGCAGCCGAGGTAGTGGCTACCATGCACAAGGGTAGTAATTTAGGTTTGAGAATCAGCTGGATTATGGAAAGCTGATAGGTTTAAAAGATAAAATAGGAAGCTAAACTCCTTATTCCCAGGGTTTACCTGGGAACCATTGTTGCTTTTCTGATATTTCTGTTTCTACTTGTTTAGTTTGGCAGGTAGGGACCCCAAGCCCTGCCCCTCATAGTTCTGAAGTTCTTTCCCAGGAGGTCCAAGTCCTAGACTGGAGTATTGTTCCTGCCGCTCACCACACGGTGGTGCTGCAGATCCAGGCTCACCTCCCAGTGCATCATGAGTGTGTTCTGTGGCCTTGAGCCAGATAGTCCATGACTTTGGGCCTTAATTCCCTCATCTGTTAAACAGGAACAATAAGCAGTGCTTCACTCAAGGGTTGAGGATTGAAGGAAGACAGTAGGCTTATAAAAATCTCAGCAGTGCCCCACGCCTGCAGAGTGGGAGCTATTCTTATTTCACGCTGCCTGTGACCTCCTTTCCTTGAACTGTTGATCAGCTGCCTTGACTTCAATAACTACTCAAGTAAGATGTTTGCATGTTTCCTTTCAACTAAGAATTGCCACTGAAATGAAAGTCACTCCAATTGGTGCAGTCTTGGCCTGTGACTTTTTAATAGTACACCTACCTCATAATTTAGAATGTACAGATTTCCATTGTGTCTGCCGAGAAATGCAGCAGTTTATTTTGTGTTGCAAGGACCAGAAAAGCTTAAGGCAAAAAGGAATTGAGTCCAGCAATGGCGGTGTGCATGGACGGATTTGCACCCTGGGCCGTGCCTCTTAGGCCCAATAGACCAGGGACTCGAGCCACACCTTCAGGATTCATTCCTGTGCCCTCTCCCTCACCCTCCTCAGCTTTGCCTCTCTTTTCCCACCTACTCTTGATTATCTGTCTCTTGTAATTACCTTCTCATATCAAAAGCTGAAGAATTATGTGAAAGGATTTGAACTTTGATATATTAAAAAACATAAATTTTGCTTTGAAAAGTAGCTTCCAGTTGTTAAAATTACTTGGACTTTAAAATAAACTAGGATATAACTGTAACGTTACATTTTTTTCATAAAATGTCCAGCAATGAAAAGATCTTGTATTTAACAGGTTCTCTTCACATATCCAGTCCTCAAGCTAGTTTTTAATTTTATACTTCTTCAATAGGACTAAATACAATTAAATGCCATTTTATTTTTTTACATTCAGTTTTATTTTTTTCTTCATCTTATTTATTTCTTCACCCTGGCCTTTGTTTCCCCGACACTTAGTTGTGTACGTGGTGCTGGGGTTCAAGCCCACGTCCTTGCACGTGCCAGGCAAGGGCTCCAACTGCTGAGCCACTGCTCCAGCCCTCGATGCCATTTGCAAAAGGCGAGTTACATGTATGAGTGTGTGCACACATGCATGTGTGTTTTGAATCATCCCAGGGTCACATGTAAAAGTACCCTTGCTGCTTGGGGCTGTGCCTTCGTCATCTCCAAATCTCTGGAGCCAGGATGGCAACAGTTGACCTACACCCAGTGCATATTTATTGCAGCGAACAGAAGTGAAATGAGGTTATACCAAGAGACATTGTTTTTGCCTTGCTTAACTCATCTGTTTTAGTATTATTTTCCCTAGTGCTCAAAGACACTTGGAGTAAAGAGGAACCAAGCTGCTGGAACATGTCCCCTTTCACAGAACGGCAGTGTTTTTAAGGAGCACAATTATCACATTTCCTGGTCATTCAGCTCCCCCTACTGGACAGTACTGCGCACTGCATT
>PVKS010010619.1:0-59497 GCA_004027875.1 Aplodontia rufa | reverse complement strand
TACTTTGTTGAGGATTTTTGCATCCACGTTCATAAGGGATATTGGTCTGTAGTTTTCTTTTCTTGATGTATCCTTGTCCGGTTTTGGTATCAGAGTTATGGTTGCTTCATAAAAAGTGGATGGGAGCATTCCCTCCTTTTCAATTTAAAAGATATATTTTATTTTGTATTTTGTCTTCTTCATTTAATATTATAATGGGAACATTTTTCTAACATGTTAAAATTATTTAAAGGCATGATTTCCAAATCATGAACCATACATTTTCACTATATAGATTTGTCATAATTTACAGATTCCTTTTTCATGATAGATATTTAGACTGTTTATACAACTTTATATTTACAAATAATGCACTGATAAGAATTATTGGGTGGAATCATAATTAGTCTTTCAGAATATATTCCTAGAAATTGAATTGTTGTTTCAAAGAGAATACTTTAAAGGACAGTCTCAAAATTTGGGAGTTTTAAAAAATTTAACATATTTACTATTTTTATTTACACTTCTGAAATATACCTTTAACTTTATTATCTAAAGCAAAAATATAATTTAACTCATAAATCTTTACTTGATGTATTCTGAATTGTTCTTGTGTGTCGCTTTCATTCTATTCACTATTCTTGAAGAATTTTATTAGTTTCTTAGCAAGAGCACCCGATCTTTGGGTTGACTCTATGTGGATGACTGACTGATTAAACGATATGCTGTAATTCCCTTCCAGTTGATAGATATATAATTATTCAAGATGAAGGGAAAAGTAATGGTTCTGAATCCATCAAAAGCTGTTTGTTTTCAGCAAAATCTTGGAAAATTCCCCAAGAGTCCCCTAATTTCATATTATGCCTTTGGATTCTTTCCCAATGTGACTGATGTGAGTTTCCTTGCTGTTGTTTGATCATACCAGTCAATTTTTGTTTAACTAGAGCTTATAGATGGAGAAATAAATTCCACAATTTAATATTTGGATCAAATGTTGCTAAGAGTATGAACATTCTATATGTAAGAATAGGTTATATGTTTTTATAAGGATAAATATCAGATATAAATAGTGAGTTCTGTCATAGTTATCCATATTTTTTTAACTTGACTATATAAATTTGTTTAAGTAAGTTACATCCTTGGATCTATGACTTCTGGCTGCAAAAAAAAAAATCAAATTTGCCCCTAATGGGCTATTTTCTCCCAATTGTCAGGTCTGAGAGTAAGTGATTGGGGCATGACATCTCAGGTTTGCTCTGCCTTTGGACATTATTTTTGATAGCAGCTCAAGTTAAAACAGTGAAGAAAGAACAAATAGGTCAAAATTTATTTTTTGAGCCTATTTGTTTTAAACTTTTAAAATATAAAGATACCATGAAGGATCTCACATGACAATTAGCACATAGAAGTTACTTGAAAATTTGATTTTGATTTTCCGTGCTAAGGTCTGAAAGTATATAAATAAAGACTTAGGCAGTTAGAAAATTTCTTATGCATTGGGACAGTAAACCAATATTAATTTAAAAAGGTAGCTTGGTATAGATCTCTGAAGTTCAGAGATTTGTAAATGCTTGCCCTTGGCTTTGTTGCAGTTTAATTAAATTCTTTACATACCTGTTGGATTTTCTCTTTCTTTGTAGCTACAATTCTTACAGAGTCAAATGCTACTTGGGAATGTCTATTTGGGAATATACTAACTTTTGACCCTGAGAAATTCCTGATGCATTGATATCTAATTTGACCAAACAATTAATAAATCTAATACAATTTGTCTTAAATTATATACAGTTTAATTGTTAAAACTGATGAAATAATGTCAATAGAAAAATTAGAGTCAATTTTTTAAATTCATACCCTTCAGTTCTTACTTGAGTAATTGAAATTATTTTGGAAATAAAAGTAAAATAAAAAATAAAAGTAAAAATTAACAGTTAACATGAGCACAGTCAAGTTTTGCATATACTACCTTTTTGCACGTCGTCACCTATATTTATAAATGTAAGTGGCAAATATGTTCCCTTTAATCAGTGAATTGATAATTGGGTCAATTGCCAGAAAATTTCTATCTTCTTAGAAGGTAATAGATTATTGGGCTAACTCAAAAGTATAATAATTACTAATTATTTAGAATACTAAATGGTGGCATGCTTTGATCATAAAGCTATATAATTTGGTCCTTTAGTAGTGGAAATTTTGTGAATCTATTTTTTTAAATGTTCTTAACTGTCTCATTAACTGACATCAGTCAATGACAATTTCATTGTGTATATAAATACGTGGGTGTGATTTTCTGGCTCTGGGGTACTACTATTTACATGACATCATCTCAACTGTCTTTGCCTCTACTTATTAGTTATTTGTTGTGGAAGTATTAGCACCATTTTATTCATCACGTTTTCAAAAAATGAGTGTAGGAAAAGAAAAGTGTATATTTCTCCCCTTCTGTCCCTCCACACTGCACACTGATGACATTTATGTCTAGGAACACTCCTGCCTATAATGGTCATAACTTTTCCTTAAAGATGTCACTTCTTGTACCTCTTAATGATATCCATTCAACATATTAACTTTATCAGAAAATTTCTAAGATAATTTTCCCAACTATTTGGAGGTGGTTGGGTGGGGAACTTTGTTTATACATGTTTCTACCATACCTTGAGAGCTAGAATTGGGTTTCACTCAAGTGCGTCTTTGATTCCTGGCACAGAGAGCCCACTAAATTGTGTGCTCATGAATTTGGCATACATGATATTTCTTAAACATTGAAGCACATTTACAAAGCACATTTCCCTTTCTCTTGAAATTTTCTCTTCTTAAAATGTTTCTTAAAATGTTCTCATAGCCCATTTCCTCATTTTATGTAGGTTTCTGCTGAAATGTCACCTCCACAGATGAGGTAAATTTATCAAATCTTAAAATACTAAGTACACTTGTGTTGTAGCAAAAACAGACTGAGCTAAGTGAAATGAGTAGCTATTCTAATTCTTCACATGACTGGAGTTCATTTCTCTCAGATGAGGTCCATGTGTAGGATATTCATATTTTGGTAAGAAAATCAGTTCTTTTATCAAAATTATAATTGAATCATCAGTACATTGCTTTTTTTTAACCACAAAAGAGGCATATATAGGCTGTAGAAACTTTGATCTCCTAAATATCATTTTCTTATAATTTAAAATGGTTATATGGTTGTCTCCAGAGAAATTATGTTCTTAAAAAATTCCTTGTCTAATATGTGGAGACTTTAAAAGTATTGAAAGGAAAAATAAAATATTAATTCAAGAAAAAAATTACTAAACAACATGTAGTCACTCATAGTACACACAAACTCCCTTGTTTCTTTTCTTATAAAATTTACCAATATTATTTGTTCATGTGTTGTCTTCCAAATTAGAATATAAGTTCTCATAAGGATAGGAATTTTATTCATTTTTGGCAAAGAGAAGAGGTAGGACATACGATAGTCATTTAAAACATATTAATTTAATGTGTAAGTTATTTGATTAGTCTCTGTCCTCCATGCTTTATAGACACATACATACACACATGTATTGGACTACATATTTCATGATAATTAAGGGTAGTGTCTTTTTTTCCTATCATTGCATATATGCAATTAATGCTCAGAAATACTTGCTGAGCGACCAGGGAAAGTACTGTTATATGTGTGAGTGCTCAGTTGCTTTTGCAGGCATGTTATGTGCATTGTTTATAATTTCAGTCCATTTTATAGTTACTATTAAAACTACTCTTACCTTGTATTCATTATTGTATTTATGTTAACACGCAATGTTGGGGACTGGAAACTTTATAGGATAGCCACATTTGATTGGATTAATTGAAAGTGTTTTGCTAGCATTGTGTTCTTCTACTTTTTTAGACCCTAAAATGATAATAGGATTACATTATGATTATGCTTTATATATAACCCCCAAACCTTCCACCCATGCTTACTTCTTCTGTCAGTCTTGATTCAGATTTGGATTATTTCAAAAGCTTATTTGCTACAGGCAAGAAGCCCAGTTTCCATCCCTTGGATCCTCCTACAGTGCATCTATTTCCAGGGTCCACTCCTGGAGGGTGAACAATTCTCTGTCATAATTTTAAGAACAGGAATTTCTGAAGCACTTCAGGTGGCTACAGAGGCATATGAAAAGACACAAAATGATAGAACAAAGAAAAGTCTGCACATTTTCTGCTTAGCTTCCTTTTTGTTCACGATTCTATGCTCAGCATTCTCTGATTACATTCTAAGTCATTTGGTAACTGCAAACCAAAATTGGGAAATTTTCTTTTTTTTTATTGGTGCATTATAGTTTTACATAATGAAGGGGATTATTGTTACACTTTCAACATACACACATCATAAAAATTTATTGTGGGTCAATTCTGTTCCCAGAATAACCTCCTCTTATCCTCCTCCTACAATTGGGAAATTTTCATGCTATAGTTTGGGGCTCTGGTATGTTGCCCCAAAGGCCCATGTGTTAAAGACTTGGTCCCCAGTTTGGCACTTTTGGGAGCCAGTAGAACCTTTTAGAAGTGAGGTGGTGTCTTCCAGTCACTGGTAGTGTCACTTGAAGGCCATTGTGGAACCTGTTCTTCTGTTTCACTTCCTGGCCACAAGTTGAACAGTTTTCTCCATTTTGTACACTTATCAGGACATATTTCCACTGGCCCTGTTTTAGTCAGTCTTTTCACATTTGTGACCAGAATAACTGACAAAAACAATTTTAGAGGCAGAAAAGTTTATATGCTTACAGTTTCAGAGATCTAAGCTCATGGTAGGCTGACTTCATTGCTCTGGGCCAGAATTGAGGAAGAATACCGTGGTGGAAAGGTGTGGAGCTCAGGACACGAAGATTAGGAGGAATAGAGAGAGCTCTGCTCACCAGATATACCTGAAAGGCACTCCCCCAGTGACCAGTCTCTTCCAGCCACACCATACCTGCCTATAGTTGCTGCACATTTCATCCATATCAGGAGATCAATACATTGATTAGGTTATAGCTCTCACAAACCCATCATTTCTCCTCTAAAATTTCCAGCATTGCCTTATACATAAGCTTTTGGGGAATACCTCATATCTAAACTCTAACAAGCCCAAATAATGGAGCTAACTGACTTTAAACTGAAGCCTCTAAAACCGCGAGCCAAGAAAAGTAAATCTTTTCTTTTTATAAGTTGATTATCTCAGGTACCTTAATAATGGAAAAGTGACTAATAGATTTTCAAACTGATGTTTTCTTTCCTATATTCTGGACTATCATTATTCAAATTTAACAGTTCTTATTTGGCTACAGCATGTATGCTGAAGATCTTAAGTGTAGTTTTTCCCTCAGTGCGTGTCCCCCGATAAGGCTCTGTGGCAACCATGTGGCCCCTGGAGGAGAGAGAAAGTGTAGCAAGTACATCTAATCAGCCTGAAACAGTAAATATAATTCTGAAAAAATGAATAATGTGTACCTTGATAAGCCAAATTAGGCACACTCAGCTACTTATCTAGCATGTTTGCCAATTTAAAATTGATGTTCCATTATTATATGAAATTTATTAAAAGTTAAAAACTAAGAGCATTATGCATCTTACATCAATGTCCCATCTTTATTCAGAATAGAGCCTATTTAATTAGAATATAATATAGCTAATATATACAAAATTAACATTATATCTTAATTTAAAAGACCCAACTTTTACTAATGGCAATTTTTTAAATTTAAATTTAAATTTTTGAACAACCATACAAATTTTTAACAAAATAATATAAAATGTGTATAGTTTCTGGATACTAGATTTACCCCCAGGAGTGCTCCCCCCTAATTTCCCACCCATATCCCTCCCTTTCCTTACCCACAATATCTCTAAAAAAGTATTAGGCTGTATAATATTACACCTTATCTGGATTTAACACATGATAATAGACCACCTTTCTGAATGGCCAGGGTCTAGTTCCATCCTCCACAGATGAGTGGAGACATTTGACCCTTGGTTCTCTGGGTTAAGCTGATTTTACTAAGCATAATTTCTTCCATAACCATCCATTTACCTTCAAAGGCTGCAATATCATTGTTTCTAATTGCTGAGTAAAATTCCATGGTATAAATGTACCACAGTTTTTGGATCCATTCATCCAGTGAGGGACATCTGGGTTGTTTCCATAGTCTAGCAATAGTAAATTGAGCTGCTATGAACATAGATATTGCTGTGTCACTATAATGTGCTGATGATTCTAAATCCCCTGGAAAGATACCGAGGAGTGGAATAGCAGGGTCGTATGGTGGAGTCATCCCTGGTTTTTTGAGGATTCTCCAGACTGCTTTCCAGAGGGGCTGTACCAGTCTGCAGCTCCACCAACAGTGTGTTAGTGTCCCTATCTCTCCACATCCCCTCCAGCATCTATTATTGTTTATTTTCTTCATTTTTGCCATTCTGACTGGCGTGAGGTGATATCTTAATGTGGTTTTCATTTGCATTTCTCTGATTACTAGAGCACTTTCTCAAGTATTCATTGTCTTGATCAACATCCTCTGTTGAGAAGTTTCTATTTAGCTCTTTGACCCATTTATTAATTGGGCTGTTAGTGTTTTTGTAGTTGAGATTTTTGAGGATTTTGTAGATTCTGGATATGAGAACCCTGTCAGAAGAATCATAGCCCATGAGTCTTTCCATTTCTGTAGGAAATCTCTTGACTCTTTTGATTGTTTCCTTGGCAGTACAAAATCTTTTTAGCTTTATGGCATCCCATTCACTGATTTTTGACTTTACTTCCTTCACTTTTGGAGACATGTCGAGAAAGTCTTTGCCTACTCCCAAATGCTGAAGTGTTGGACCTAATTTGTCTTCCATCAGTTGCAAGGTAGCTGGTTTAATTCCTAGCTCCTTGATCCATTTTGATTTGATTCTTGTGCAAGGAGAAAGATATGGGTCTATTTTCAACTTTCTGCAAGTTGCGGACCAGTTTGTCCAGCACCATTTGTTGAAGAGGCTGTTACTTCTCCATGTAATATTTTGCCCCCCTTTGTCAAAAATCAGATGTTTAAAGACTTGAGGGTTTCTTTCAGGGTCTTCTATCCTATTCCATTGGTCTTCTTTCCTATCTTGATACCAGTACCATGCTGTCTTTGTTACTATGGCTCTATAGTATAGTTTTAAATCTGGTACGGCATGGCCAAACCACCTGTTTCATCTTTCTTGCTTAGTAGTGTTTTGGCAATTCTTGGTTTCTTATTGTTCCAAATGAATTTGAGAATTGCTTTTTCTATGTAAAGAATGACATAGGTATCTTTATAGGGATAGCATTAAATCTATATATAGCTTTCGGTAGAATGGCCATTTTTATTATATTAATTCTGCCTAACCAAGAGCATGGGATATCTTGCCATCTTGGATTTCATTCTTCAATGACTGATAGTTTTCATTGAAGAGATTTTTGATTTCCCTTGTAAGGTTAATTCCCAAGTATTTTATTTTTTTTTGAAGCTATTTTGAAAGAGACTGATTTCCTGACTTCTTCTTCAGTCCTATTATTATTAGTGTTAGGAAAGCTATTGATTTATGTGTGTTGACCTTGTATTCTGCCACTTTGCTAAATCTATTGATGAGTTCAAGCAGTTTACTGATGGAGTTTTTTGGATCTTCCAGATACAGGATCATGTCATCAGCAAAAAGAGAGAGTTTTACTTCCTCTTTCCATATTTTTATTCCTTTGATTTCTTTCTCTTGCCTAATTGCTCCAGCTAGGGTTTCAAGAACATTATTGAATAAAAGTGGTGAGAGCGGACAGCCTTGTCTTGTTCCCAATTTTAGTGGAAAAGCTTTCAGTTTTTCTTCATTTAGCTGAAGCTTTAACATATATAGCCTTAACAACGTTCAGAAATGGTCCTTTGAACCCCATCTTCTCTAGAGTTTTGAATTACAGCCAAAAATCAATGAATGGAATGCCATTAAGCTAAAAAGTTTATGCATAGCAAAGGAATTGGTCAAAATTGTTAAGAAACAACCTATAGAATGGGAGATAATCATGGCCCATAATTCTTCTCACAGGGGATTAATATCCAGAATTTACAAAGTCTTCAAGAATCTTAATAACAAATACACAAACAATTCAATCAATAAATGGGCCAAAGAACTAAATAGAAGCTTCTCAACAGAGGACATTGAGCAAGCCAATGAACACATGAGAAAGTGCTCTAAATCACTAGTAATCAGAGAAATGCAAATCAAAAATACATTAAGATTTCACCTCACTCCAGTCAGATTAGCAAAAATGAAGAACATAAACAATAACAGATGCTGGAGGGGTTGTGGAGATATAGGAACACTAGCACAGTGTTGGTGGAGCTGCAGACAGGTTCAGCCCCTCTGGAAATTAGTGTGGGGAATCCTCAAAAAGTTAGGCATGAATCCACCATATGATCCAGCAATCCCTCTTCTGGGTATTTTCCCAGAGGAGTTAGAATCAACATATTACAGAGACACAGCAAAATCTGTGTTCATAGCAGCTCAGTTGCAATAGCTAAATTATGGAACCAACCCATATGCTCCTCATTGGATGAATGGACCCAAAAACTGTGGTACATAAATACCATGGAGTCCTAGTCATCAATTAGAAACAACAAAATTGTAACCTTTGAAGGTAAATGAATGGTGATGGAAGAAATCATGTTTGGCAAAGTTAGCCAAGCCCAGAGAGTCAAGGGTCCAAAGTTTTCACTTATTTGTGGAGGCTGGAGCTAAACCCAGACCTGTGTGAAAGGTAGTTAATCTCACATATTACACTCAACAAAGGCATAGTAACACATAATCTAGCGCATAATAGATATGTAGTGGGATGGGGAGAAGGAAGGAGAACAGGGAGGGATCTAGGGGGTAATTCTGGCTTAAGTGTATATGCATAACATATTGTTACTTTAAATGCATTTATGATTGTACAATAACTCAATTCCTTAATAAAATATATTTTTTAAAAAGCAAGTTATATACATCCAGTATAAAGTGGCACAAAGTAAGTTTTCCCACTTTAAAAGAGAGAAATGAGTTACAGAAAGAAGAGATGCCAAGACAAGACCAGAAACTTAATTGGGCAAACATTTCCTGGAGGTCCACATTCAGCATCTGGGGCCCATGGTGATGAGCTATTGTCTCCAAAGGGCTTATGTATTCCTACCCCTTTAGTCTATACCAGTTGTAGCACTCATGGCCTATTAATCTCTCTCTGTAACTAGCACCTTCCCTCAGCAGAGAGTCTCTATTACTGGTATCTCTTAATTTCTGGTGTCTAAATGACAACTTTGGCTCATATGTCACCCTCTTGGGCAGGCTCCAGGATTTCCAACCCTAGAACACTTTGCCTGGCCTCGCAAGCCTTCCTTTGTAATCTTGATGGAAGCTTCCATGACACCCTATCTCCAGCATCTTGCATTCCTGAAGAACCAGTACCATGTGGAAGATACCAAGGTATTCTTCAAGCTCAAGCAATAGCTGGGCTTCCTGGGACTATGGCTGCAGGAGTCTCTGACCACAGTGAAACAACTTAAAGGAGGAAATATTTATTTTTGCTCATGATTTCAGAGGTCATGTTGGGTCAACTCCATTGGTCTAGATCCAAGTTGAGCAGAACATCCTTGTGTAAAGGCTTGGAAAAGGAAACTTGCCTAGCTCATGGTGGCCCAGGCATCCCTGTATACGCAAGGTGACCCCATAGTCCCTCCTTAAAGGATTTTTTTGTTTTACTTTTATACTCATTAGCCTCTGATGGGTGTGGTCTTGCTAATTCCTGAGATGCCCTCAAAGTATCTTTTCTGTTGTCTCCATTAAAATTACTATAGCATACTAACACTAGTATGCTATAACACTTTGGGGTCTATAGTTTCTTCAACAACCACAAATTCCTTGACCCAGTGTTAAATGCACTTTTGCATGGTTTTAAAATCCTCCTTGTCTGCTTTCTGCTCCTGATTCTCACAGTAAGTCTGACTAAAAGCTGCCATCAATATCCATGCAACTGTCCAAATGCTGGGCTGCCTCAGAATATCCTCTACCAGATTAATGAGTCCCTCACCTTTTAATTCAGCCTCACAGAAACCCTGAGGATATTGGCAAAATGTAGGCAACTTCTTTGCCAGAATATAGTATTAATGACCTCTTATTCAATTTCCAATAGAGTCCCTATTTCCCTCTGAAATTTTGTGAGCATGATCTTTACTGTCCACATTCCTATCAGCATTCTGGTCCTTTGAGCTCCCATCATAATTGCCCATTCAGCTCCACCTACAATATTCTAAGGCTTCTCCAGCCTGCATCTTCAAACTTTTCTAAACTCTTCCTCCAAATTCTCTGAACTACATCAAGTTAGTCACAGCCATGACCTCACTTCTTGGAACTCATTTCTGTGTTAGTCAGCTTTTCATGCTTGTGACCAAAATACTCAGCAAGAACAACTTACAAGAGGAAATGTTTATTTTGCTCATGGTTTCAGAGATTTAGTCCATGGTTGGCCAACTCCATTGCTCTGAGCCCAAAGTGAATCAGAATATCTGGTGGAAAGGCACAGCAGAGGAAAGATGAACCCTTCTAGGGATTGCCTCCAGGAACTCTTCCAGCAATGCCTCACCTGCCTGCAGTTGCCAAACAGTTAGTTCATTCAAACTAGCATGGTCTGAGTAGGTTACAACTCTCATAATTTATTCAGTTTCCTCCTGCATTAACACAGGAGTCTTTGGGGAACACCTCATATCCAAATTGCAACATATATTCTATGATGTTTATACATAACGATGAAATCTTCTTAGTACATATTTTGCAGAATGTATTCTAGTTGTTAAGGGATCCATGAGCATGCATCATAGAATCACTTGTATAATGAAAAGGATTCTTTTGTGATGGCCATCTTATACTTTTTTTTTTAAAGAAAGAGGAGACAGAGAGAGAGAGAGAGAGAGAGAGAAGCAATCTTTATTTAGTTTTTCATGTGACCTTCATTTCTCAGACACTTTGTTGTGTATGTGGTGCTGGGGTTCAAACTCGCATCCTTGCGCTTGCCAGGAAGCACAGTAACCACTGAGCCACTGCTCCAGCCCCATAGAACATACTTTTTGATGGGAGTCTTGTAATACAGAATATATCATATCTGAGTTTTAGTATAAAGATTTTAAATGTGCTACAAAAATTTACATAATATTACCAATGAAGAGCTATGAAATTGATAGAAAAATATTTCTAAATTATTAATAATAGTAATAGTAGAAATTTTGATCAATCATGTCAGAAGAAAACTCAAATGAGCACTTTTTATATACAGAAAACATAAAGTATTTCAAAATAATTTTCATAGTAATCAGATATAGATATTTAAAAGGTAATTTGCTATGATAACTCTGATTACAGGGCTGAAAAGACCCATGATCTTTCTCTCAAAGCTAGAGAATCAGGGGAGTTGTGTCATATAGTTTGAGTCTAAAAGCCTGAGAATGCGGGGAGTTGATGGCATGAGAAACCAAGGGACTGCTGGAATTACGTCCTAGAGTCCCAAGACTCAGAATCTAGAATTCTTATGGAAAGCAGAGAAAGATGGATGTCCCTGGAAGAGTCATATTGCCCTCCTTTTCCTTTTTCTCCTCTCTGGGCCCTCAAGGGATTGGCTGATGCTCACTCACATTAAGAGGAAGAATCTTCTTTGCTCAAATTACTGCTTCAAAGGCTAATTTCTTCCAGAAATACCTTCAGAGATACACCCAGAAAAAATGTTTAAACAGTTCCCTGGATACCCCTCATCATAGTCAAATTGACACATATTGTTAACCATTACATAGGCTTTGTAAGATTTATAATTTATTTTTCCGTTTAAAATAAATATTAATGTATGCATATAATTGATTTGTTATCATTCATGATTTTATGGATTTTATTTTTTCTTTTAATTAGGACCATGAAAAATTGTGTAAATTTCTTTTCCTATGTTATTGAGGCTGCCCCAATTAACTGATATTTTGTATATTAAAATATCCATTTAAAAATTTTCTCTCACCTCCCACAAATCGTGTGTTCTACATATGCAGAGACTTACTTTTGTCTTTAATTGTATCTTTAGGTCATGGAACCATGAGAGCAGAGAGAAGGCACTTAGTTAATACCATTGGATGTGTGAACAGTACCATTGATCTTGAAAGGTGGGTTATCATATTTCTTTAATTATTTTGATATTTCTGATTAATATGCTATGAATTTGAAATAGCCTTCTGAATAAATATCAACACAATAAAAGAATTTTTGTGCTGCTTTAATTAAAAACCATTCAGCATTCCCGTCTTAACAGAAATAAATGAGGAAAAAACACAATGCTGCCATTAACTCAACAATTTTTTCCCATCAGACCATTTTTTGCACACAAAATAATGCACTCATCAAACCAGTTAAGTGCTCAAATCAGTCATAATCAAGCTGAATAGAAATTAAGCCAAAGCCATCAACTATTTTATTTCTTCAAGTGTTCATAGCATACCTATTATGTGTCTAGCATAAAGCTGGGCATTCGGGAGATAGGAACTAACTTTATTTTATTTGTGCTAAGCTTTCTTTCTTTTTCAGGGCAGCAATCGCAGCAATAGTGTCCTCTCTCTCCTACATCTCACATTCTCAGTGTGATGGTCTTTTGAAGTACCAACATGACTAGGCTAAGAAACAGCTTCCAGAACTGGTTACAAGGGATATCCTCTCATGAGAAAACAGAGGTAGTGGTCATTTTGTAGCATATATGTAATTTCTTCTAGTCATTAAACAGTGCTGCTGTGAGGGGATTTTGCAGATATGAATGAAGTCCCTAATCATTTGCCTTTAAGTTAATGAAAAGGAGGAATATCCTAAACGAGTTTGACTTAATCAGTTGGAAATGTTTTTACAAAAAGAACTTAGACTTTCCTTAAAGTCAACTCTCCATATCGCACTGGTCTGTAATGCTCTCCCTTCCTCTGGCATGTTCCTTTCTGACCAGTCCTAAAAAGTCCAGTATCTGGGAATAGGAATCCTCAGCCTGACCTGTGGGTATCCAACCTGCTTCCTTTTTTGGTTGCCTGTCCAAAGGACTTTGGGCTTGCTTATGTAGTTCCCACAATTATACTAAGCAATTCCTTGCAGTTAATGTACCTCCTGCTCTTTCTGTTTCTCTAGTCGAACCCTGTCTAACAAACTCAATAAATATTTCTTGACAAGACAGAGTCCATCTCTCAAAGGACTCACATTCTCATAGGAAAACTGGTCCTTGCTGATCAAAAGTAAGACAATAGTTAATGATCATTTGTTGCTATAAGCTGAAATATATGATATAGACATTAAGCACTATAGAATGACAGTATAAGAGGTCAGTGGAGCCAAGAATTAGTGAGAAATTATTTATCAATAATTTGGAATTTGAATCTGTTTGTGAAGGAAGGATAAAATTTTAAAGGTCAGAGAAAAAAGAATACCATTTTGTTTGCTGAATGACATTAACATGGGTGTTGAGATAAACTTATAATGCTGAGTCTAAAGGATGGTAAACTGATTTAACTTTCTTCCAACACTCCACTTAACCCTTCACCTCTGTTGGCCTTCTACAAGCAACTAGAGAATCTAATGCCTTTAAATTACTATGATTTAACACCAAGAAAATGCCAAGTATTCAACCCTATCTTTAGCTACACAGCAATATTAATTTTTCCTGCATATTTTAAAACTAAAGTCAAGAATCCAGGGTAAAGTGAGATCTTTTGTAAAAGAAAAAAATAAAGCCTCAGGAGCAAAGAAATGAAAATCTTTCTCTCCTTCCCTGACCCTGCAAAATAATCTTTAGCATGTTGGTAACCCTTTCAAACTCACTGGGGCAGGAGTATGTTGAAGAGTAAGTGAGCAGCACACTTTGCTGAAAAGGAAGGAGAAGCAAACATGGTAGTATGTGTGAGGAGTGTGTGTGTGTGTGTGTGTGTGTGTGTGTATGTGTGTGTATAATAGAAAGACAGAGACAGAGATGGGGAGGGGGCACACATGGGGAGGAGGGAGGGGGAAGTGTGTAAAGAAGTAGCTACTAATAAATAGGGAAAACTAATTCTAGAATACAGGATTGTAAAAAATAACAGTGGATGTTTGTGGGCTGCTGTATTAGATCAAGACAAATTTACTTTGGTTCCTGAGAATGCATTTGGGGAATCACTTAGGGCATACATTCTTGCTGAAAATATATTGTTCGTTCTTGTTGTGAGTAGTAAACAATTCTGATATATATATTCCTTTGGGGGAATGGAGGAAGAAAGAGCCCAGAATTTTTCAATGATTTCTTAATTTTGGGAACAAAATATTGAATAATAATTATGCGTGGCAATTACAAAAATAATAACTAGTATGTATATAGTAGTTTTTTAGCTTGCAACATACTGCCATATATGCCACATAATTTTCTTCTAATGTCTATACGACTTCTTGGCAAACTTAGACTGTATTTTGCTCACAGAGTTTTGATTCTTTCATCTTCTCTCCCACCTAGAATATTTTACCATTCATTAAATCCTTGAAATACTGTTGTGTAATTCATGAATAGTTTAACCTCCTTAGCTTCTGAGTATCCGCTATTTCCCACAGTTCCAGCTTATTTACCCAGAGCCCACATCCATCCATTGTTGAAAGGGTTAACATCTGGTCCAGCAAGGACACTCCAGCACTCAGCTATAAACTCTCCTGGTTTTCTTCCGATTGGATATTGTCCAGGTCATGCTCGTTATTAAATATTTAAAATGACTTTCCCCAGTTACTGATTTTACAGCTATTATTCATCTCTCAAGCCTACTGAAATCAATCATCTCTGATGTTTTATTTCCAGTTTCTTCTGTTTTGGAGAGGCATTTAATACCTTAAAAGTTCCAACACTGTGGTTTTAGCAGAGGATCAGGAGGGAGAAAAGGTGAATGTATTTAATCTTTATTTAACTATCAATTCACTTAATAATCTTGAAGAATACCAAAAGCATCCTCTGAACAGGGTCTACATAACGCACTGTAGAATCTTGTTAGCAAGTGCAGTATGAAAGGAGAAAGGATTCTTTGATCCAAAAATGTGGAAATGTGGGGACAAAAAAGGTCAATACAGGGGCTGGAGCGGTGGCTTAGCGGTTATGGCGCTTGCCTTGCATGCGCGGGTACACGGGTTCAAACTCCAGCACCACGTACACAATGAAGTGTCTGAGCAACAAAAGTCCATGAAAAATGAAATAAAAAATTGGTTCCTTCTCTCTCTCTCACTGTCCCTCTCTCTTTAAAACAAAAAATTTTTAAAAAAAGTTCAATACATTTTCTGACCAGAGTTTTCAGCGCCCTTTCTATGCTAGTGTTCATTTTTAATTTCTAACCTAGGGTTAAAATACGCTTTGTTTCTCATATTAGTTTTCCCTTGCAGAAACTTCCTCCACCCTTTTAAATAGAACACTAATGTCCTTTTAAGGTAATGACGTCTCACCATGTATATCATTTTAGAAAGCAGTGCATGAAATGGGAGGACTTGTGGTTCCTTGGGCATCCAACACTCCCTTCAGGAGTCATGTAAGAGCTCTGCATTTCAGCAAAGAAACAGAACTACATGTCCCGAAGTCCTTGAGTAGTCCCAGGTTTGAGTTTGTCTCTGAAGGGAATTCGAAAGAGGAAATCATTGTTCTCTGGATATAGTTGTAGCCAAATACGCAGTCAGAAGAGCCTTAGCAAGAATACTTGCATACTGGCTTCCGTCTGTGAGTTCATGGGCTCGTTCCAAGCACGGTTGTTAAATTTTGCAGCTCCCAGGCAAGACCTTTGGTGCTTTAGACTGGGACAGGTTCCCTAGCTTTCAGAGGCAGCTCCCCTAATTTTGGTACAAGTTTTCCTGACCTCTATTTTCTTACCTCTTTCAACAGAAATACAAGCTCCTAATGATTATTATTATTTTTGCTACTGTCATAATTCATTTTTTCCAAGAATAAGCAACAAAACAAATCTCTTTTAGAAAGTTTAGCTTTTGTGACATTGCTTTTACTATATAAAATTAAAGCAATTGATTCACGTTGAATAAAGTTTTTATTAAATTCTTTAAATATTTAGAAGTGATAACTTAATTTTCAAAAATTATAATTATTAACATATTAATTATTCAAGTTAATGAGAGTCACTGTGATATTTCCATATATGCATGTATATATTGTGCATTGAGCATGTTCATCTGCCCTTCAAACCTCTCCTTGCCCCTATGTTCCTGCTCCCCTGGCTTCCTTCCCAATTCCTAATAGGACATCTACTACTTTCAGGTCATCTTATTTTTTTTCTTTTTTAGTTTCCATATCCATAAAATATAGGATAGGCTTCTGTTTTCCTAATGAGCCACAGTTGATTTAGTACTAATAAAGAATAAGTTCCAGGTATTGTGACACATGCCTATAATCCCAGCTACTTGGAGGCTGAAGCAGGAGGATCTCAAGTCCAAGGCCAACCTGGAAAACTTAGATTTTGTCTAAAATTAAAAAAAAAGAAATAAAATAACAGGATTGTGTGGAGGACTTGCCTAGTATATGTGAGTCCCTGGGTTCAATACCCAGTGCTGTAAAAATATTAATTAATTAATTAAAAACTGTCACTGTTTTAATCAAAAGTATCTATGTAATTTCCTATTCAAATATTAGATGCACATAAGATTTCCTGAAATTTACTTCAATTTCAGAAAGTTAATGTTTACAGTTTTTCCCCTATATTATTTTACAGTATGGGGCTGAGCAGTGTGGCCAAAAATAATGCTGAAGAACAGACATTTTACAAACAGGATGCCAACACTACTTAAATCACCAAGACCTGGACCAGCAGATGTAAACTGAACATTGAAAAGAAATAATGATCTAATATAGTATGCTACAGATGATATATCCATCTTATTTAAATTAATAATATTGTACTCATGAGTTGTCTTATTGGAAAAAGAGCCCTTCTTGAAAACTGGTAGAGCATGAAGACTAAACTGGGATTAAAGGGCAAAAACAAAACAATTTTGAAAATAAATACAAATTCTTTTCTCAATCAGGGTGTGTGAGCGAGACCCAGATCTCCTTATCCCTGTTCACTCCAGCTAAGCAAATTTTTCAGCTTCAACCTGAAGGCACTGTGAACATTGCTTATTGCAGTCACCTTATTCTTTGGCAAATAGTTTTATTCCAGAGACCCTAACTTAGTGTACTGTGAGCTGCTTCTGGGTGAGGACCAGTCTTCTTTTCCATGTAGGAAAGCTACAACACACAGTGAAGAGCTGTAAGTGCTTCTCTGTAATGATTTCTTGGGGTCAGATATTGATTTGCCTTTTCTGCTGTATGCATAATCTTGCAACCACACTTTGTGTCAGGGAAGGTCAAATAGACACAAGTGAAGACCAGTTAAATTTAAGTTAAATTTCCTCTTACCGTGTCAAAAACAAAAGGATGGATCTGTAGTGCTGGGCATTCGAGTACTGATATTGTTCATTTTTCTTTGTAATACGTAATGTATTTCCACAGCTTGCCACTTTATGAAAGATCATAAACAGTTACATAGTTCATTTACACGTCAGTTAATCAACGAGAAGGCATTTTTGGCCACTTCCTATGTGTCTAGTATTGTAATAGTATCATTTTATTTTATAGTGTTAGACCTCATACAGGATATATGTGAAATACAACTTCTGTCCTTAAAAAGGATTCAAACTTGTACTGCGCTGAGTGAAAGTTTAGTGCATATAGGTCATGACAAATTCTTGATCAGGTTTGCTTTAATCTAGCATGGGGCAGAACTGACTCAATACAGCAAGTCACTCCTCCTCAAAATAATAAGTCTGATCTTGTTTTCAAGGACGTGTGGGAGATTCCACAGTCTCAAAAAGCACATGACATATGGCAACTGAAATGCCACCAACTTGAAAACAGAAGAGACCTTTGCAAGGCCAGAATTCTGTTATTTGTTCAATTTTTCAAGCACTGAAACCATTTATCTGTGCAATTCAACCAGGGAGAAATTTGTTTAAAATGCAGTTTGGAAAGAGATTGCAATTTTCCCAAGTTCTTAGTCAGCATAGGAAGGCTGATAACAAGACTTTCCAACTCCCCAAACTCTAATAATCAACATTTTCTAATAAAGCCCAGGATTTACTGCTTTGTAAATGGTGTCTTACTATGATCTGAGGGCTTGATTTTAAATGATTTCATTACTTGACCTTTTTGTTCTTCTAGTTGCTTATTACCAAATATTCCAAGGAGAACAACAACAACAACAAAGACTACTAAACTAAAACATGTCTTTCTTTGATTGACCTTTGGTGTAGGTTTGAGCAAACTAAATAAAGGGGAGAAATAAAACAGTGCTTTATTAAAGGTATGTTTTTTAGAAGCATAATGCCAAAATGGCTTCAAATAATTAATTACTTTAATTTGGGGCATTGGTTTGGATGGAGAAATGAGCAAAAATCTGTTTTGAGATCTGAATTTCAATAGGCTTCCAGTTGTTGTGTAAGATGATGTGAGATTTTGCTACTGGCTGATATGATTATTTGGTGTACATATTGTGTGTGTTATTTCTGGATTGTTTATAAGCATGTGTTGCTGATTACACAACAGCTGAGTCTCAGAACATAAGTTGGGGTAAATTTGTCAGTGAAATGGAGTGAACAGTTCATTTTTTTTTTTAAAGAAAAAGGGACAATGAGAGAGAGAGAATCAACTTTATTTAGTTTTTCACGTGGCCTTTGTTGCTCTGACACTTTGTTGTGTACATGGTACTGGGGTTCGAACTCATGTACTTGTGCATGCCAGGCAAGCACTGAAGCCTCCAAGACACTGCTCCAGCCCCTGGAGTGAACAATTCAAATTTCAGGTTTTATTAAAAATGTAGTGGGGGGCTGGAGCGGTGGCTCAGTTGTTATGATGCTTGCCCGGCATTCGCAAGTACGCAGGTTCAAACCCCAGCACCATGTGTACAGCTAGGTGTCAGAGCAATGAGAGCCACATGAAAAACTCAATAAAAATTGATTCTCTCTGTCTCTCTCTCTCTCACTGTCCCTCTCTCTGTATAAAAAAAAAAGAAAAGAATGTAATGGGACTGGAGATATGGATCAGTGGTAGACTGAATCCTTAGCTTGCTTGAGGTGCAGAATTACATTACCCAGTCCCAGAACAGAACCCAAAAGCACTCCAAAGTCTCTTATCATATTAAAAATGTGAAGGTCATTGCATATTCAGGATGAATTTAAGAAGAGAGTTAACATGGTGCCATGTTTACAAACATCACCCCATTGGTTCACCGTGCTTTTTGATGTGCAAGATGAGTCAATGTGTTCATGGTCCAATGATTCATAGCAGGTTTAAAACTGAACTTTATTATTTGTTTAGAGATATGTACATGTATATATATACAAACACATAATAAAATTTATTATTAGTTCATTATATATATGATATAGCAAATGAAACACATTAATTTTAAACATCAGGTCAATGAATTTTTTTATAGATACATCCAAAATAACTCCCAGTTTGATTAAGAGATAATATATTTTCAGCAGCCCAAAGTTTCCCTCATGTCCCTCATCAATCAAAATCCAGCCAGTGGGAAAAGGGAAATTCTGGAGAATGACATTTGTCAAATTATATTTTTATATTACGCACATGTATGAATATGTAGCAACTAATCCCACCATTATATACAATTACAGTGCACCAGTAATATATATAAAAGCAAAAACAAACAAACAAAAAACTTAGCTTTTCAAGGCAACCACTGCACTTATTTCTACTATAATCAATTCTGTTGCCATCTTGACTTCCATGAAAATGGAATGATATTCTTTTGTACTTGAATTCTATTACTAATGCAGTGTCTGAATCTTTCAGCCCCATTATTGCAGGTATCATTTGCTTGTTCTTTTTGTTGCTGTGTAGTATTCCATCAGTCTTCACAGATTATGTACTCATTCTCCTATTGATGGACATTTCAGTTTTTGGGGAATGAACATGGATAAAACTTATGCAAACATTCTTAGACACATTATTATATGCATCATTTGGTAGAAACAGAGCAACTTTTCTTTTTAGTAAGGCTTATTTAAGATATGATGTTTATAATTATTTCTCTTTCATGAATAAATCCAAGGAGCCATTCAGCTGTGAACCAGGAGAGTCCCTGGAGATCAGGATTCTTCTAGCCCGAGAGCTGTGCTTAGGTTCCAGCACATGTCCAGTGGCAGAGAAATACTTTACACTATAGTCTGAACTCCACTGGGCACATATAATAGTGTACTTCACACAATTGTAAATGCAGGAGGATGATGATAACCTACTTAGATTTAAAACATGCTTATGGAGGCTGCAGCGGTGGCTTAGTAGTTGTGGTGCTAGCCTGGCATGTGCCGGGACGTGGGTTCAAACCCCAGCACCACGTGCACAATGAAGTGTTGGAGAAATGAGGGCCACAGGAATAACTACATAAAATTGATTTTCTCTTTCTCTCTCTTTCACTATCCCTCTCTCACTTTAAAATAAATAAATAAAATGTGCTCATGTGCTTTGCATATTGTGCACTGCTGAGCCATTGTCGAATTTTAGCATAATACTGTTTTTACCCTCCTGTTCCCAAAAACCAGCATTTCTAATAGAAGACTTAAGTAACATTTAGAAGTATTTTCAAAATATATGCCAGGTATTTTCTTATTAATATGATTGTCTTATATATGTAGAGGATCAAGATAAAATAACATCCCTCAGGGCTTCTTATAAACTATAAATCATGCAGGAAATGGATTGAACTGCAAAGATGCATTTAGTCTTCTGTAAAAATTGTTTCTCTTACTGCTCTTATTTATCTGTTTGGTTTTGCAAACCAATTAGAAGTGTTTTATTCATTATGCCCTTAATTTTATTTTAAAAATAATGTTTTGGGGGGCTGGTAGCTCAGCACTTACGGAACTTGCCTGGCATGCGCAAGTACTCTAGTTCAAACCCCAGCACCATGTACACAATGAAGTCAAAGAGCAAAGAAGGCCACGTGAAAAACTAAATAAAAATTGTTTCTCTCTTTCTCTCATTCTCTCTCTCTCTCTCTCTCTCTTTCTTTAAAAAAAAGAGAGAAGTTAAAAAAATAATGTTTTCGGTGTTGAACAGATGTTCCTTGGAAAATGATTAAAAACTGGAAGACTTTTAGAAGTACAAAGTAGGGGCTGGAGTGGTGGCCCAGCCATTATGGCACTTGCCTGGCATGCACAAGGACATGGGTTCAAATTCAAGTACCACATAGAGAGTGAGGTGTTGGAACAACAGCAGCCACATGAAAAACTGGATAAAATTGGAAATTGATTCTCTCTTTCTGTCTCTCACTGTTCCTCTCTCCCTCTTAAAAAAAAAAAAAAAGAGGGGCTGGAGCAGTAGCTCTGCGGGCTGTGGCGCTTGGCTGGGGTGCGCGAGTATGTGAGTTCAAACCCAGCACCACGTACACAGCAAAGTCTCGGAGCAACGAAGGCCACAAAAACTAAATAAAAATTGTTTCTCTCTCTCTCACTGTCCCTCTCTCTTAAGAAAAAAAAAAAAAGTACAAAGTAATTCTTACCCGGAATGGTAACTGATGATAATGACTAATTTTCTCATTAATTAACCAGGAACAGAAAAGAGTCTAGGACCAATCGCCAGCATTGCGTTTTGTTTTTGTTTTTTCTATGTATTTATTATTGATTCATTGTAATTATACATGACAGTGGGGTTCATTGTTACATACTTGTACATGCACAAGCTATAACAACATAACTTGGCCAATGCCCCCAGTATTTCCCCTTTTCCTCCGTTGTCACTCCCCCGGTCCATTTCCTCTACTCTGTTGGTCTCCCTGTTCATGTGATCCCTTCCCACTTTTCCTTGTTCCTTTCTAGGTTCCACATGTGACAGAAAGGATACAACTTTTGACTTGGGATGACTTTCAAACAGGCCAAGGTAGAATGAAATTTCTATTTCCTTAATAATCATTCATAGTTTATTTTCATTTTAAAAATTAATTCAGTGACCTTTGTATTTGGTCAATGAAGATTAATTAATTGTGATAGAAATACATTTAAAACAGCCTATGAGGGAGCTGGAGAGGTGGCTCAGTGGTTTCAGCGCTTGCCTGGCAAGCAGGAGGACCCGGGTTCAAACTCCAGCACCACGCACACCACTGAGTGTTGGAGCAACTAAGGCCATGTAGAAAACTCAATAAAGTTGTTCCTATCTTTCTCTGTCTCTTTTGCTGTCCCTCTCTCTTTAAAAAAAAAAGATAAAACAGCCTATGAATAATATTGTTTGTCTCAATAATAATAGTTTAAATTTATTAGTTTTAAAAAACTGCCTAGTACAGGAGTATATTCTGCTTTATGTGTGTTTTCAGGCATGGCTTGGAGTTCAAATGATGTCATCAGTCACAGTTTCTCCTTTCAATTAGAAGTGTCAGACAAAGGGTAGTCAGTGGTCCAATAATCTCACCACTAGTCACAGGTTGGGTTCCCTCTAAGCAGATGCTAAAATGGAATTTGCAGTACAAGCTGTTTATTAGGGATCAACACTTGTGGGAAGAAGAGTGGGGGAACAGGATTGGGTAGGGGAAGAAGTCAAACGAAATTTGGTTCTGACAAAATCTCAGCAACCTGGTGAGGATTTTGCTGTGAGTTTTGGCTTTCAGTGTTGTATCACATCAGAATCCAAATTCTGGGTGTTTGTACTCCCATTCACTCAGCTCTGGGAATACAGTGACCTCTGGAAAAATGAATCCCTACATCTAGGGCAATTCTGAGAGAGCTGACAGAGGAAGGCTGTCTACTGACTACACTTGGTGCAGTTGGTCACAAAGTCTTTCCTTGACAGGGGAGAGAACCACAGCCCCTGCCACTGAAGTTGGTATTGGGGTCATAACTGATACTTCTCCCACCTGTAGTCGCCAGCACATGTCCTTCTTACTCTTAGCTACCGTGTGCAGTTATCTCAGTGGCCTATCTGTAGCCATGGCCTAGACCCTCAGCCTGATGTGTCTGAGTGCTGGTTTGCCCCAACTGTCTATTAATAGTCTCGTCTGGACAAGGAAACTATGACAGGCCTAATGCCATGACCAGGGTTCAGTTTTTATTATTGTTGTATTATAAAATCGACATGTGTTTGAAACAGCAGAAATTTACTCACTTATGTTACTGAAGTTTGGGAGTCAAAATCAGTTTCTCTGGGCTGAATTTGTTAGCGGTTTTATTCTTTTAGGAAGTGCTAGCTAGCTACTCAGATGATCCAGGATAACCTCTCCATCTCAAAATTCTTTGTTGCATCTACAAAGACTCTTTTAACATGTAAGGTAGCAGTCGCAGATTTCAAGATTTAGAATGTGTTTATCTTTTGGGATATTACTTAGCCTACCATGCTATGGCAGTTAATTCTATATGTTAGCTTGGAGAGCGTCTTTGGTTTAGATTAACATTTAAACCCATGAATTCTGAGTAAGTGGATTGCTTGCCATAATATAGGTGGGCTGCATCCAGACAGATGAGGCCTAAAAAACAAAACAAACAAACAAAAATATCTGGCTTTGTGTGTGAATTTTTCATTGCGGTGACCAAAATACACAACAAGAACAGTGAAATTCATTTGAGGTTCAAGGTTTCAGAGGTTCAGTTCATAGTTGGTAGACTCCATTACTCCGGGACCATGGTGAGGGAAAATTGCTCAGTTTACAGCAGCCAGGAAGCAGAGAGGAGTAGAGGAGTAGGAGGAGAAAGAGAGAAAGAGAGAGAGAGAGAGAGAAAGAGAGAGACCGAGAAGATATAAGTCCCAAAGGTCCAAAGGTAGGGCTGGAGCGGTGGCTCAGCAGTTACGGCACTTGCCTGGCAAGCATGAGTACGCAAGTTCAAACCCCAGCACCATGTACACAATGAAGTGTCCGAGGAATGAAAGTTACATGAAAAAATGAATAAAAATTGCTTCTCTCTTTCTCTCTCTCTCATTGTCCTCTCTTTCTAAAAAAAAAAAAAAAATTCCCAAAGTTATGCCCACAGTGACCTACTTCCTCTAACCATGCCCCACCTGTCTACAGTTACCACCCAGCAATACATCCAAACTATGAATCTATTAAGTGGATTAACAATCAAGTCACATATCTCATAATCTAATCACATCATCTTTAAACAAGAATTGTTGCTTGCACTTTTCAGGAGATATCTCATATTTAAACCTTAACAACTCCTCAAGCAAAAGGGATTTTTTTTTCTCCACATTTTTTATTGGTGCACTATAGTGTACACAATGATGGGATTTGTTGTTACATGTTCATACATGCACACAATATAACAATATAATTTAGTCAATATCCCTCCCTGGTACATTCCCCTCCCTCGCCTCCTCCTACTCCTTGGTCCCTTTCTTCTACTAATCTCCCTCTGATTTTTTTTAACTTTTACAGTTTTTATTGATTGCATGGGAATTATTTAGTGTCTTAGAAGAGCAAAATAGACTTTTTAATATCCCCTTTTCTCTTCCCATTTTATTTCCTGTCCATCCTCCCCTATCCCTTTTTATTTCCTCTACTCTACTCAACTTCCTTTAGTTACTACTTTGTCTATTTATTTGTATTTGAATGATTCTTTATGTAATCTTGTCCCTCCCTCACCCTTTCCTTTATGTGCTCTAGCTTCCACCACAATACCTCTTCAAGCAAAAGGACATTTTCCAGCAGACTGTCATTGGACTTCTGCATCCCTCTCTCTCCTGGGTCTCTGCCAGTCAATCTTTGGACTAGGAAGTTGCTGTAAGTTCTTTTGAGTCTCTGACCTGTCAGCCCACACTGCATATTTTGGACTTGCTAACCCATAATTTTTTGAGGCAATTCATTACAATAAAATGATTTTTATAAACACATACATTCTACTGGTTATGTTAGTCAGGAAAACCCTGCAAAATGCACATCATCTATGAAAAATTATAGCAGTAGTTCCAGGTTTGTATTGCACCTCTCCTCAGCAAGAGTTTATTTGGCCAGTTCTATGGTGGATAAGCTGATTCCAAAATTTTACCTGTTTCTAAGACCATGCATGGTATCAATTCTCTTATGTTGGTTTCTATGAAAGCAGAAACTGAGTTGGTCTTTGGGTACAAGTTGTTTGGTATAGAAAAACATCTGTGAAAAGAAGAGAAAGGAAGCAGGATTGGGTAGAGGGTGAAGTCAAACTGTGGTTCTCAGATGACAAAGCATAAGCCAACCGTACCAGTATAGTGTCTGTCTCCTGCTTCAAACCAAATCGAATGAGTCCTTAGAGTCCTCTTACTCTGTCACCTTGGTAGGGTCTGCCCCAGGAAGGGTCTAGACTCAGGTGAAGTTGGAATTGCAAATTTAGACAGATCCTGAAAGAACTAATAATAGGTGGTATTTTCTGAATCTTTGATTCCATAAAAAATTACCTAATAGGAGATTCCAATCAAAATCTTTTCCAATAGCTGCAGTAGTCACAGGGTCAAGTATTGGCTGGCAGTGTGGGCTCTGACTGGTCCTTTTTGTACACTTTACTCAGCTTTTTCCCAATCACTATGGTCAGGATCACAAGCTCTTCCCCTTGGCTAAGCTCAGAAAACATGACAACCATTGTGGTCAGGGAGGGGAGAAATGGGTCTTTCCATCCTTCATGAAGAATCAGTCTACTCCAGAGATCATATCTTTAGCTACCAGATAGAGGAGGAAGGAATACTGGACACCAAATACAAACATCTATTACTCATAGGAATCAGAAGAAATTTTAGAGTTGTAAAATACCCATAAAAGAGAGAAAAAAACATTAAAGTCAAAGGCTCTAAGAACTCCTTAGAATTCCACAGTTTTAGTTCCACTGTTCAAACCTGCAGTAAGTATGAGAAGTTTTCTTTTCAGATTTTGCAGAGGCTATAGCAGTAGTAAAAACCCCACACAAACCTCACTGCCTCGCCTAAAAGGATGTCTCCACACCACGTGCTAGTGAAAAATAAAGCTGAAGGGCACCGCAATACGGTCTTTTGTTTAGAGGAAACTCCAAATATTTCATCTTGATGTGTATTTTTCTTGTGTGGAATAATTATCAGAGTCCAACTACGAAAATAAAAACCTAAGTATTTAAATGAGAAATAACATATGCACAGAACCATTATATATTAATGCAAGAGAGATGGAAGGCAACTCTGAGGTTAGTAGCAGCAGGAAGCCACTGTCACCACTGTTGGATTAGAAAGATAAAGAGGACCACGGATGGAAGAGTCACAGGACTGGAGTCACTCAGCTAAACTCTGCAAATATGTTTGATGGGAGCGGATGCCACTTAGGACAGACA
This sequence comes from Aplodontia rufa, assembly GCA_004027875.1. Lineage (NCBI taxonomy): Eukaryota > Metazoa > Chordata > Mammalia > Rodentia > Aplodontiidae > Aplodontia > Aplodontia rufa. Next base: position 33,175 of record PVKS010010619.1, on the reverse strand, counting down.
TGCAGTTACTGTCAGAGACACTGTCCTATGATTGAGAGGGAAGGAAGTGGAGAGGTATCCTGGCTTCTCCTTTGTCTAGCTTCCCAGAGTCTCCAGTGCTTCTGAACAGCTCGTTACAAGCCAGCAGCTGTGATAGTCTGTCATAGTCAGTGCCCAGTTACAGAAAGCATAGGCAGAAAACTATAAGGAGTGCCCTGAAGGGCATGGCCCAGGGGTGATACTGGTAGCTGGAAAGAACACATTATCAGTCTTAGACTAAGTGCCTTAAATCAGAGGTGAAACACATGATAAGGAGTTCAGAGGCTGAAATAGATATTATCTTCTCTCTTAAGTGATCCTCATCCTTCAAAGTTCTCAAGACCAATAAATTGGTCCTCATAGTTATTTCTACAAGTGTGTTATATGTACGCAACACTGTAAGGCTCTTTCCACTCTCCAGGAGATCCAAAATCTGGAAAAGCAGCCATACATTAGTGACTGGGCTTCTTATCTTGTAGTGGTTGGGGAAAGAAAACTATGAAACAATTCAAATATAGTATAGTAGATGCAAAATTTGCATATGAGGTATTATCACTTATTTTAGTACTGTGGCTTATTAAAGAACAACTGCTATTTATATATTCCACTGGTCTTCATTCCTATTTTGAAGTACCAGTACCATGCTGTTATTGTTTGTACAGGTCTCTAGTATAATTATAGATCTGGTATTGTGAAACCACATGTTTCATCTTTCTTGCTTAGTAATGTTTTAGCTATTCTGGGTTTCTTTGTTCCAAATGAATTTGAGAATTGCCTTTTCTGTATCTGTAAAGAATGACATTGGAATCTTGATGAGGATTTCATTGAATCTGTATAGTGATTTTGACAAAATGGCCATTTTAATTATATTAGTTCTGCCTAACCAACAACATGGATTTTCCTTCCATCTTCTCAGGTCTTGTCCAATTTCTGTCTTGAATGATTGATAATTTTCATTGTAGAGGTCTTTTATTTCCCTTGTTAGATTAATTCCCAAGTATTTTATTCTTTTTGAAGATATTATGAATGGGATTGGTTTCCTGATTTCTTCTTCTGTCCTATTATTTTTAGTGTATAGGAAAGGTATTTTTTATAGGTGTTGATCTTGTAGCCTGCTACTTTGCCAAATCTGTTTATAAGCTAAAGCAGTTTTCTGGTAGAGTTTTTTGGATCTTTCAAATATAGGATCATGTTATCAGCAAAACGGATATTTTGACTTCCTCTCCTCTGATTGTTATCCATTTAATTTCCTTCTCTTGCCTGATTAGTTCAGCTAGTGTTTTGAGGACTATACTGAATAAAAGTGGTGTGAGTGGGCAGCCTTATTTTGTTCCTGAGTTTAGTGGAAATGCTTTCAACTTTCCTTCATTAAGTATTATACTAGCTGAGAGTTTAGCATATATGGCCTTTACCAAGTTAAGATCTTTTGATTTCCTATTTTCTGAAGAGTTTTGAGCATAAATGAGGTGCTGGATTTCATTAAAGCCCCTTTCTGCATCAATTGAAATGATCATATCGTTTTTGTCTTTAATTCTGTTTAAATGATGAATCACATTTATTGAATTGCATATATTGAACAAACCTTGCATTCCTGGAATGAAGTCTACTTCATTATGATGAATTGTCCTCTTCTTCTTTTTTTCTTTAGAGATAGAGGAACAGTGAGAGTGAGAGAGAGAGAGAGAGAGAGAGAGAGAATCAATTTTATTTAGTTTTTCATGTTGCTTTTGTTGCTCCAACATTTCCTTATATACATGGTGCTGGTCTTTGAATCCAATCCTCATGCCTGCCAGGAAAATGCTGTAATCACTGAGCCACTGCTCCAGCCACATGAATTATCTTCTTGATGTTTGTTTGAATGTGGTTTGCTAGAACTTTATTGAGGATTTTTGCATTGATTTTTATCTGGGATATTGGTCTGCAATTTTCTTTTTTTGATGTGTCTTTGCTGGGTTTTGATATGAGAGTTACAGCTGCCTTATAAATAGTGTCTGGGAGAGTTCCCTCACAGTTTCTTGGAATAGCTTAATGAGGAAAGGTGTTAGCTTTTCTTCACAGGTATGGTAAAACAAAGCAGGGATTCTATCTTGTCCTGTGCCTTTCCTCTTTTAACTTTTCTGTGCCTTTCTACTTTTAACTGTTATATGGATTTCGGTGCCTGTTATGGGACTGTTTAGGATTTGAACATCATCTTGTGTCAATTTGGGTATGTTGTTATAAGTATAGAAATTTGTCCATATCTTCTAATGTAGAGGAGTATAGTTTTTCAAAATATGTTCAGATAATCCATTTCATTTCCATGGGAGTCAGTGGTGATCACTCCCTTTTCATTGGTGATTTTCGTTGATTTGCTTCAAACATCTCCTTCTTTTAGTGAGATTATCTATGGGTCTCTATTTATTTTTTCAAAGAATCAGCTCTTTGTTTCATTGATTCTTTTTATTGTTTTTTTAATTCTCAATTTTATTGATTTTAGCACTGATTTTGATTATTTCCTTTTATGCTGGGTTTGGGCTTAGATTTTTCTTCCTTTTGTAGGAATTTGAGATGGATCATGAGCTATTTATTCACGATCTCTCCTGGTTTTTAAGTAGGCACTCAGTGCTATAAATTTTCCCCTTAAGGATGCTTTTGTGCTGTCCCAAAGGTTTCGATATGTTGTGTCCTCATTCTCATTATTTTCTAAGAATTTCTTTTCTTTAATCTTTTTTTAATTAGTTGAATATAGACTTACAATTGAGGGGGAATCATTATCAAACAATCAAGAACAAATGTATGTTCACATAGCCAAGGTTGATGCCATGCCATGGTTTCCTCCATGGTTCTATGTTTCCCCCAAAAGAACTCCTGTGTTAAATGGAATTCTTGTGGCAGTTGGAGATCTCCTTCTGAGTTGATTCCGCCATACTCCCTCCCTCCAGTCTCCTAGATATCCTTTGTAATCCCTCCCTGCCACCCTCCCTATGTCTCCAGGTATCCTAGGCAAGGTTCTCCCTGTTTGTGTAAAAATTCATACATGTTGAGGTTATTATTAGCTTAGGCATCTAACATACTATTTCTGGTTGTATTCTAGCTTCCATAAATGAGAGAAAACATTTGGCCCTTGAGTCTCTGAGATCGGGGTACTTCACTTAGCATAATTTTTTTCCATCTCCATCCATTTGGCTTCAAAAGCCATAATGTCATTTTCTCTAATCGCCAAGTAGTATTCCATTGTATATATGTACCAAAGTTTTTGAATCTGCTCCTCTAGTGAGGGGCATCTGGGTTGGTTCCATAGTCTAGCTATAGTAAATTGAGCTGCTATAAACATTGATGAAGCCATATCTCTATAATATGCTGATTCTAACTCTTTTGGGAAAATAACCAAAAGTGGAATAGCTGGGTAATAAGGTGGTTCCAGCCATAATGTTTTGAGGAGTCTCCACACTTCTTTCCAGAGTGGCTGAACCAGTTTGCAGTCCCACCAGAGATTACCAAGCTGCATCTCCCTTGACAAATTCAACTGGGAAGAATTTCCAGCTAGATGGCAGATATGAGCACACTCCCCTATGGTACACACTGACTAGGGGGCAAAAAATCAGAACTTTCCCAACTATTTTTGTAATATTTTGTAGTGTAGTATTTTTAACTTGTTTAACTTTTAAGTTTTTAATGTTTTTATTATTTTTTAATCCTTTTCTGCTTTATTGTTCTTACAGAATTTGGTGTTTGTGGATGTACATATTTTTGTGTGTGTATGTATTAGTGGTTGGCTTCTACTGTCTCTGTGTCTTCTTGAACTCGACTGCTTTCTCTATAGAATTGGGGTCCAACCAGGAAAACACTTCATGATAGCAAAGTAGCCCTTATTCTTCTTTGGTAGAAGAGAACCATGCCCCATACTAACCTCTTCTTCCCCTGTACTCTGGAAATTCTCAAACTATATGCTGTTTTATCTCATTCTCACCGAATGTCTTTACCCCACCTGCATCCCATCTCTATGTTTTCCTTATTCTTAATTGAATAACTTACAGCACCCTAAACCCTTGTTCCTCTTTATTCTAAGTAAGGAGTTCTAATCAACCTCCCCAACTCACCTCCTTGGCTTTCTAGCCATTTCTTCTCCCCACTTACAGAGGCCCTGCTATCTGAAGAAAGGGGCATTCTTCAAAATGGGTATTTGCTTGCTATCATAATATATCTTGAGAGCTCTCTCAAAGAAAACTGCTCCTATAGGTGCTAATCATCATCATAACTGTTTTAGTTGAAACTGTCTAATATATGCACCTATAGGGTCTCAATTCCTCACTGATTGGACTGGCAGCTATTGTTCTGAGCTGCCCAAATAGCACCCCAACCCAACGAAGCAAAGCCATAAGAAGCTCCAATTACCCCTACAAGAGTAATATGGTTGGTCTTCAAGACACACCTCCGTATCTGAAAATGAAAGAAAGGGAAAATAACTCCCTTCTTCAATCTCACAGCTCCCCACCCAAGGACTTCATGGTTGGGGACCTAGATGAAAACCAAAGAAATTGTATCAACATTATGATTAGTAACTCAATCAAAGAGTTGAAAGAGGAATTAAGGAAAGAGATCAGAGAACAATTTCAAGTGATGAGAGACAACTTTTATAAGGAAATAAGGGAGCAATTCCATGAGATGGAAGATCAGCTTTATAAAGAATTAGACACCCTGAAAAAGAGATTTATTAGAGCTATCAGAATTGAAAACACTGTCAACCAAATCAAATCTTCACTGGAAGATACTAACACCAGCGTAAACTCCACTGAAAATAAAACTTCAGCTCTTGAAGAATGTACATCAGATAACAAACATAGGCTAAGTAATGTCAAGTTCAAGGAGGACAGACGAAAAGAAATTTACAATATATGAACAGAACTAATAAATAATATTTGATAAGATGAAAGAAATAACCTGAGAGTCATTGGACTGGATGAAAACTCCAAACAGCAAACAAGAGGCATTAAGAATCTTCTAAGTGAAATTATAAAGGAAAACTTCCCTTACATTAGAATTGACCCAGAATACCACATTCAAGATGCTTATAGAATACCAAACCAGCCTAATCAAATAAGAAACTCACCAAGGCATATCATATACAAAATGAATAATGGAGAAATTAAAGAGAGAATTCTAAAAGCAGCTAGAGAAAAGACCCAAATCACATTCAGAGCCAAACCAATTAGGATCACTATGTATTTTTCAGATCCAATATAATAATGAAGGCCAGAAGAGCTTGGAACAATATTTTTCAAGCCTTGAAAGACAAAAATTTCAGCAAAAAATAATATATCCTGCAAAACTCAGCTTAAAATGTGATGGGGAAAGTAAATACTTCAATGATAAACTCAAGTTAACAAGATACATGAACACAAATCCTGCACTACAGAATATTCTCAAGGATATTTTTCATTCAGAAGAAAATGCTATTACCCTAAATCCTTAAACAAGGGTGAGTCAATGACTACATTACACACCAAAAGATTCCCAAGATGGCTCAAAACTCTGTAATAGTCAGTTTGAGATTCAGTTTCCCATATCTATTCTAACTCTGAATGTGAATGTCTCAATGCCTCAATTAAAGGACACAGATTGGCTCACTGGAACAAGAAACAAAATCCAACAGTATGTTGTCTACAGGAGACACACTTAACACTCAAAAATAGATACAGGCTGAAGGTGAAAGGTTGGCAAAATGTCTACTAGGCCTGCAACCCAAAAAAGCAAGTGACATGGTGATCCTAATATCTGATAAAATTAATTTTGATCTAAAACTAGTCAGAAAGGACAAAAAGGGACATTTCATCATACTAAAAGGGACAGTTCATCAAGAAGATATAATGATAATTAACATTTTTGCCCCCAATTACAGCCCCCCCAAATGTATGGAAAAAATACTTAAGGACATTAAACCCTTCATTGATCTCAACACAATAATACTGGGGGACTTCAATACACTATTATCAACACTAGACAGATAATCAAAAAAATCAATAAAGACATCTCCAATCTGAACAACTCTATTAACCATGGGCTTAACAGACATCTATAGAGTATTCCATAATAAGTCAGCTGAATTTACCTTCTTCTCAGCAGCTCATGGATCCTTTTCTAAAATAGACCACATCTCAGTTCACTGAGCTAACCTTTACAAATACAAAAAAGTTGATATAGTCCCATGTATCCTGTCAGGCCACAATGCTATGATCTTAGCAATCAACAAGAGAAACAACAGAAATTACTCAAATACTTGGAAATTGAATAATTCCCTCTTAAACGAAGGATGGATAAAAGAGGCAATGAGAGCAGAAATCAAGAAATTCTTGGAAATGAAAAAATAAGGAAACAACTTATCAAAATCTCTGGGATAGTATGAAGGTATTCTTAAGAGGTAAATTGATAGCACTGAGTGCATACATTAAAAATCTAGAAAGAACCCAAATAAATAGCCTTATGCTACAACTCAAATGCCTGCAAAAACAGGAACAATCCAATCCCAAAGCTAATAGATGACAGGAAATAACTATAATCAGAGCTGAAATCAACAAAATTGAAAACAAAAAAATACAAATTATCAATAAAACAAAGAGTTAGTTTTTTGAAAAACTAAATAGAATCTACAGACCCTTTGACAATCTCAGCAAAATGAAGAGTGAAGCAAATCAACAAAATCAAAGATGAAAACGGAGATATCACCACAGACTCAACAAAAATCCAGAAGATTATCAGAACCTATTCTGAAAATTTATATTCTGGCAAATTTGATAATCTGGAGGTTATGGACAGATACTTGGTCACATATGACATCTTCCAAGAATTTCTTGACCTCTTTCCTCACATCTTCTTGGATCCATTCTTCATTTAATAAGATATTATCAATCTCCATGTTTATGTGTGTTTTGTATTATGATTTTTGCTGTTAATTGCTAGGGTCATGGCATGGTCTGATAGGATGCATGGAATGATATCTACTTTTTTATATTTATGGAGATTTCCTTTGTGAACTAAAATATGATCTATTTTGGAGAAGTATCCATGCACTGCTGAGAAGAAGGTGTACTCAGCCAATTTAGGGTGGAATATTCTGTAGATGTCTGTTAATTCCATTGATTTATAGAATTGTTTAGGCTGTGATCTCTTTATTGGTTTTATTTATTTATTTATTTATTTTTTCTGTGACGATCTGTCTATTGGTGATAGAGGAGTATTAAAGTCACTCAGTATTATCGTGTTGTGGTTCACAAGTAATTTTATGTCATGTAGTTAATTTTTCCATGTAATTGGGAGCATTTGTGTATGGAGAGTATTATTTACTGTGGTTATATCTTCTTATTATATTGTTCCCTAACAAGGATGTAGTGGCCTTCTTTATCTTTTCTGATTAATTGATGTGTGAAGTCTCCTTTTTCTGATATAAGTATTGTAATTTGGGCTTGTTTTTTGGGCCATATGCCTGGTAGATTTTTTTTTCCATCCTTTCATTCTGAGTCTGGATGTCATTGGCTGAAAGGTGGGTCTCCTGTAAGCAGCATATTATTTGATTTTGTTTTTTGATCCAATCTACTAATCGGTGTCTTTTGATTGGTATGTTGAGACCATTCACATTCAGTGTGGTTATGGTTTATAATCATTGTGTTTTATTAGTGAATTGTGTGCTTTCTTGGTTGTCTATTGATAGTGTGTACTCTTATTGAGTTTCCTCTATTTGTGAGTTTTGCAAAGTGTTTTCTTGTTCTTCTCTTTGGAGCTTTTCTTTGAGAATTCTTTGTAATACTAGTTTTCTGTTAGGAATGCTGCTGAAGTTTGATCTTATCATGAAGTGTTCTTATTTCTCTATCAATTTTGAAGCTTAGATTTGCTGGATATAGTACTCTTCACTGCATGTTGTGATCATTTAGATCTTGAACAATCTCCTTCCAGGATCTTCTTGCTTCTAGAGTCTGAGCTGCAATGTGAGAGGTGATATTACTGATTTTCCTCTGAATGTGATTTGGCATTTCTTTCTTGCTGATTTTAATATTTTTTACTTGATATCCCTGTTATAAATTTTGAATGTGGTGTGTCTTGGTGACCTTCTCATTTGATTAGGCTTATTGGGTGTTATCTATGCTTCCTGGATGAGCATTTCTGAGTGTATTCTGATATGGAAATTTTTTTCTGAAACTATTTCATTGAGAATTTTCTTTACATTGTTTATTTGTGTTTTGATTTCTTCCTGTATACCAATTAGTCTTAGATTATTTCTTCTGATTTCATCCCAGACATTTTGAGAATTCTGCTCATGTTCTGTGAGCTTTTTTTCTTTCTTTGTGATCTGTGCTCAAGCTTAGTCAGCCAATCTTTAATGTTGGAGGTTCTTTCTTCCAGAGCTGAGGTTCTGTTTTCTGCAGATGTAAGTTTCTTATTAAATTCTTCTATCATTATTTTGATGGGATTGATTGAACATTTTATCTCCGTTACTTCCTTTTACAGCGAGTCTATTTCCTTGATAATAGAGTTTTTCATCTCTTGAGTTTTCTCACTCGGCCCCTTCTTTTTGTTAATCAGATCGTTGATTATTATTTTTAGGTTTTCATCCTGCTACCTGTCCATGTGTTTCTTGGTTGGAGAGTAGTGGGTTTTAGGTGAACCTTTTCTGTTTTGACTCCTTATTTTTGATAATTTTTCTCTGGTTCTCTGAATTGACTTTCTATTATGGATCTAGACTCTAGGGCATCAATTTGGAATCTGTAGGGCATGCGGGAGGTAGCTAACTGTATTGTAGAAGCACAGAAGCTGTAGTGCATTGCTGTATCCTCAGATTTCGTGACAGCCTGGAATGGGCCTCTCGAGTGCCTCAATGGGACCCAGAATCCTTGGCAGTGGTTATGGGCCCAGTGTATCTGGACCTGGGTGGTGTGGGCTGTGGCTGAGTGGACATATGCTGGATGGGTTGGGACTGCGGGGGTTAGGATCCTGGACACAGGTGAAGTGAAAGTGCCTGCAGACCCTGAACTTGAGGCCTAGATTTGCATGTATAGGTTGGGGTGCTAGCTCCTGAGGGTTTCTGGGCTTGACTGCTCTGTGAGTGCCCAAGGCCTGTATCTGAAACAACTGCGGAGCAGGTCAGATGAGGGGTTGGGGATGAGGTGGATCCTGGGCGAGGGTGAACTGCATGTATCTGAAGTCCCTGAACCTGAGGTATATGCCCTCATGCAATTGTTGGGTGAGTGGGCTCTGGCAGGGTCCTGGGCATGGCTGTCCTGGAGTGCCTGGGACCTGGGTCTGCATGCAGCAGCTGGGTCGGACTTCTCTGGAAGGGTCCTGGGCATGGATGTTCTAGTGTGCAAGACTGTTTAATTGATTTTAAATGTGTAAGTGCTAGTATGTTTTATGTTCTATTCTTAAATCCCTGAATGTTTCCTGGGGAAACCTGCAATTACTCTTTCTGGTTTTTTAGATTTGGTACTGTAAAAGCAACCAGGGATTCACAAATAATCTCCAGCGTAGATCATATGCTGTTTTGCAACCAATTGGAGGATAAATTTTCTTTGAAAGATGAGAGTAAAGCATTTAAAAAAGAGGTTGATATAGCAACAGTTTGAATAAGAAAGGAGACAAGATTTGTTAAAGCAAATTTACCTTGCACACATCAAAGGAAAGCATAACTGTTTTTAACACATCATCCAACAATATTTGACGTTTGCAGGCCAAGGTTGTTACAGGAATCTGATGCTCAGCCACTTGCCTAGAATCACTTTTATGAATAATCATTTTTCCTCTCTTTCTTTTATTTTAATAGCTTTACTCTCTCTTGGTCAGTTCTGGGAAGACAGCAGCCAGCTTTAAGGAGGCTTTAACAATAACAGAGTTTTCAAAATGTGCTACCTAATTCAATTGTTGATTATAAGACCACTTCAGCTCTGAGAACAGTTCTTACTACTCCCGTATTTGGCCATTTGCTCCTAATTCAATCCTCATTATTTTTGCTGGGAACCAGTTCATGGCCTGGAACTTCAAGAGATCCAGTGTTGCCAAATTCAGGTCAGGGCACAGTGGTTGCTGGGGGGTAGTGAGAACAGTAGGACATAACACTCCCTATGAGGGCTTTCTCTAAATAGGAAATCATGCAATCTAAAAAATATAGCACTTCCTGGAATTGTCTTCTATGCGCTAGTCAAAGGCATATAACAGACTTTAGTTTCTCTTGATTTGAAGTTTTCATTTACCATTCAAAGGGCCCAACTGTGTTCACAAAGGCCTTAAGATCTTCATAGCTGGGGCTGGAGTGATGGCTTAGCATTTATGGCACTTTCCTGGCATGCACGAGGCTGCAGGTTCGAACCCTGGCACCACCCATACAATGAAATGTTAAAGTAATGAAAGCCACATGAAACACTAAATAAAATTGATTCTTTCTTTCTCTCTCTCAGTGTCCCTCTCTCTCTCTCTCTTTTAAAACAGAAAGAAAGATATTAATGGCTATGTAGTAACCCAGCAGAACTTTCAGAAATAATACAAGATTTTAGAAATACTATAACTGATAAATTTTCAATTTTTGTGTTTGTTAATCTACATAGAAATATAAAGAAAGGATAATTCCTGGAAAGGAACATCAAAGAATTTATTGACTAGTTAAGAAAACAAAGTTTATTCTTAATTATTTATTCATTCATCCATTTCTTCACTTGTTCAAGTAACATAGCTCTCCACATTCTTCTGATGTGTCAGGAATTATAATATGTGCTGAAGATGCAATTGCATGTAACGAATAAGTAACTGGCATAAATTGCAAGTGCTTTAGGAAATTATTTCAAATTAAGCCATATATAAATGTATTGAAACCATCTATAGGGAATTGAGGAATGAATTTGTGAAAGATATAATGATAACGAATAACCCTAGTGGCACTCTGTTTTTATTTGATGCTTTTTTATCCTCATTTCTTTCTTTGGATGAACCTGGAATAAAGGAGTAGTATAGGAAACCCAGTTAAAATGTGCAAGAAGGTTTAAGGCAGACGACACCTGCCATGGAGGAGATGTATCATGTGTACTGGATTTGCAATGCTGCACAGAAACCGATTGACTTAACAAGAGAATGGAAATAGAAATTGTCACATCTTCACTCCCCTTTCAACTTTTCCCCTTTCTTGAACAAATGGAGCTATTTGTTTATGCTCACCTGCTAGAATTTAACAACCAAGAAGATTTCAAAACATCAGCAATTTTGCTCTGGCAAAGAGCATTCTCCAAGTGAACCTGCTGACAAGCTTGTATTGTCCTAACTGTGGCACAGCTTGCATTTGTCACAGGTGAATGGGCTCAATTAGCAAGAGAGAAACAGTGCTTCAATTATTTAAAAAAAGCAAACAGAAGGAAAATACTTTCCTCTTCATGAATCCCTGAAAGAGAGGTGACATTGTAGCATATAATTTCTTTTTCTTGGGTTTCAGAAAGAAGGCAACTAAAGCAAGAAAATAGCACATTATTTAGCAATGGCAGAGTGATTTGAAACAAAACTTCAGGGCAGAATTCTCAAAAGACATTAATAGGAAACAAGGATTTCCATAGGTATTAATGTGTTCTTATACCCCCTAAGCTTACATGCTTCCCTATTCTGCTTACTAATATCTCAGGAGGCAAAATTAGGCATTTTCTGGGATTTGCATAATAAAGTGGATAACCTCAATTATACCTGAACTTATGCAATTTGAGAACAGATATTACCTATTTTAGCTTATGGGGTAGTGCTTTATATAATGTAAAAAGAAAGCCTAGTTCTATGATGGGTTGGAAGAAAGCCTCAGTTCATCCACAGACTGCTTAAATGAGCTCTAGGGGTCTCCAACATTGTGAAGGCTATACATTTCCACAGTGCTGTCAACCAAATTTGAGAAGCTGACTGTGTAAACAGCATGACAGATACCTTGATGTCAGTAATGGAGAAGAAATTGCCGTTGAAAATGAAAATCTAAGGAAGGGTAGAATATTAAAATTGGAATTAGGTCACTAAGAATTAAAAAAATAAATCAGTGTTCTAGAGTAGCACAGAGATAGATTTAAAGAAAAGGAAGAGATCTGGAAACAAAACCCAAATAGAGAACTGTGAAATCAGCCACAAGTGTCTGGGTCTTATCCTTCTCTGTAACTTCTAATTCATTTATCTATCTACTTATCAATGTATTAATTTGCTTAATTAGCAAGATTTTAACTCTTCTTAAGTGCCAAGAACAAGAGTAATTGTTGATGCTGCAATAATAAATAAAACTCAGCCCATCTGAAGAAATGTCAATGTAATGGCAAACATAGACATTTAAGCACAGAATTTCAGATGGTATGTCATAGGTTGGGTTCCACGGGTACACAAAAGTACTATAGGAGCAGAAAGAACAGGGTGATTAAGATTTTCAGGTTCTCAACAATGAGTAATATCCAGGAAGCATCACATATCACTATCCCCAGGGCAGGAGTCTCGCTGCATGGAGGATAGCATATTGCTTGACATCTACCACCAGAGCCAGTAGTCCTAGGATGTCAACTCACTACCTGGCTTGCAGGTGCTAAGCTCCCCAGGAAAGACTTGATTCGCACAAGCACTGGATGCTTCCGTTAAGTAGAAACTGGTAGACAAAAAGTAGAAAAGATTTTTAGGTGAGAGCAACAGTATATGCAGTTATAGGAGAATGAAATAGCAGTGTATTTGTTTAGGAATCTTTATATGATAATTATATGCTTCTCTTCATATAAAATCTGTAGTTGTCTTAAAAATTCTTTCAGAAAAAAATAGTTGTCAATTTTGTCATTCTACTTCCTCACTTCATAGGGCAGCAGGGCATGTGACCCAAACTAATTACATGATTTCTTTTAGGAATTTGATTTTAAAAATGAAAGATAATAAATGATTATGTTGATTAATTCCCTGCCAGAACTAGAAAGTGATTATTTAAAGGTCTTGGTATCTTTAGACTTGTCTTTCCTGAGCTTGGCCCCTCGGCTCTGTTATTCTATGAAGCATTCAATATACATCCCTACTGGCCAGTATCTTGAAATACCTAGCATTAGTTTCTGTTACTTTTAATGAAATGAAATGGGCCTCCTGGTTCAGAGACAAGTGACTTCATGAATGATGGCACAGCAAGCACCAGGAGTATCATATTGTCCTAGTTCACTTCACCTTACAGGTCCCCCAAGGCAACATGAGGATACCTCCGTAGATGCTGCAGAGAGAATGGACTTCCTCACTCCCATCTTGATAACTTATTTACACTGGAATAAATTAGGTTGCTCAGTGATCTCCTTGGGCATCTAAAGAAGCGATAAGGGTCAGTGCATTGTTAGGGAGGGCAGATATCCAGGGCAGGATAGACTGTGTGGATTCTTCTAAATATGGACCCATCAATGTTTGTTGTTTAGAGGAGGCCCTGTGTTTGACATTAGCTCAACGTCACCTTTTCTTTTTTCCTTCCTTCTTTTTATTATTTTTTTTACCCTGTAGAGGGCAAAGGCAAGAAAAGGTAAGAACTTGTTCATAGCATTTTTTTAAAAAAAAATCAATGATGTATTTTATTAAAGAAGAAGGAACACTTGTCATTTAGGTTTGCTGAGAAGATTTCACCTTATCCTTAGTACACTATTTTTATCCTGTGCTAGGATAATGTATTAAATGAAAAAAAGAGTAAAAGTCTTGAATACTTGAATAAGCTTCCATTATAATAGTAATATTGGCAGTGTCTGCTTTTTAGGCTAATGCATTTTCTTCATTATTGTATTGTTGTCTTAGTCCTTTGTTGTTTTTGAAAATTATGTTTTTACTTTTTATTATAAAAGTATACAAAACAAAAACTTGAAAGGACAAAGTAATTAGGATGAACCTGCATACAAGAAAAGACACCATTGCAGAATAGTGCAATTGACTATGTTTAAGATAAATGCATTTAACTATATTTAAGATAATGCAATGGACTATATTGTATTGTTCTGCAATAATATATCATATATATTTAATGTATCAAACTATTTAGTAAGCATACATATGGAAATAAAGGAAGTAGAGGGAGAAAAACAAAAAAGCAACTCTTTAAGTGGAATATGACTACTAATAACTATTACATGAATGCATTAATATATGACAGAAGTTCCTAACAGCATGTTCTTAATATATGGTAAGATATTTTTGAGATTATCCCATTAACTGAACTGGTAAAATTGACTTAATTAAAAGAATTGCAACTATCAAGCAAAGAAATAACCACTTTTTGTTTAATATACAGCTTGATCCTTAGTATTATTTCACTTAATTTACTGACAAACCACAGGCCACATTGGGGAATATGGATATATGCATATAATCTTTCACTATTGAGGATCAATGGAAAGAAAGATAAAATAATCATTCAGATATTAAATGCATCCTGTGACTTCATGGGTATAAAATTTTCAGCCAAGAGCTGAAGAGCCTTTAATAATAACTCCCACAGAATACTCTGATATAACAAATATCCAAGGTCCTTGGAATTTCAATGAACCTAATAAGGAGAGCGGTCAGGAGATATTTAGACTTTAAGAACAGCCTTTGGAGATGAGTATTACAGGATTCAAGCTGTCAGAAGAGATCAGGCACTGTCTAATGAACCAAAAAAGCTCCCTGAAAGCTGACACAGATTAAATATTGAAGACAATACAGTCTTGCACAGTAACTTGAGCCAAAAATAGTTAATAGAAGTAGATAATATAAAGAAGTTAAATCTAGCTTATATGTACAAGAACTTTTTCATTATCAATAAATATTTATTGAATAGCTGCTTGAATAAGTCACGTGGATTGCAAATAATTAAATTGCTTTCTCTTCCAACATCCTGGCATGTCAAGAAAAATCAAAGCCTGTCCTTAAGCTCGAAAGAAAGCTATGCTGTGTCTTATTGTGAGGGGAAGTGGTGAGTGCAGACTCTGGTGTTTATATCTTATTTTTCTCTGTGTAGGATCCTCCTCTCTTCTCTGAATAGGACATCATGAGGAATTCACCCTTCCCCACACACAGGATTTAGTAGAGGGATGATTATCAATGAATTCTCTTCTTTTTCATTATCCTCTGCTATAATTTAGATATTAGATGTCCCCCCAAAGCTCACATGTGAGACAATGCAAGAAGGTTTAGAGGTGAAATAAATGGATTATGAGAGCCTTAACCCAATTAGTGCATCAATCCCTGAGAGGGATTAATGGGTGGTAAGTGAAGGCAGGTAGGGTGTGGCTGGAGGAGGCAGGTCATTGGGGATGTGACTTTGGGGTATAATATCTTGTATCTGGCCAGTGGAGAGTCTCCCTCTGCTTCCTGATGAGATATCTGGAGCCACTTTCCTGAACCACACTCTTCTGACATGATATTCTGCCTCATTTAATGTCCTGAGAAATAGAGCCAGTTGTCTGTGGACTGAGACCTCTGAAACTGTTAGTCTCCAAATAAACTTTTCCTCCTCTAATTGTGCTTATCAGCTCTTTTGGTCACAGTAGTAAAAAATCTGACTAATCCACCCTTCACCTACGGAAAAAGAAATTTGACCCAGGATTCTTCACATATTAAATTACTCTTTTTCTCTGAACACAAATACTGGGCTAGTGAGATTCCTATCTGAGCCAAAGTCTTTTCCTGGAGTTTTATAAGCAAAAGTTGGGTGAGAGAATTTTCCTTCTGGGTTATATTCTAGAGTGATGTAAAGTTCAAGTTGATTTTGTTTATACCCCCCCATACCCTCATGTCCCTCTGAAGTAGGAGAAAGCAGTTAAGATGCAGAAAGCAGCTCTGACAGAAGAGTGAGAAATCAGAGAGCATCGTTTCAGTCCTGGGACCAACAGCCCTCCTTCCCGGTTATATGAGCCAATACATCCCCCCTCCTTCTCCTTTTTCTTCAGAAGCTAGTTTAGAGTCCTCACTAACATATAGGCAATGACCTATTAATACCTTAACAATTGTCATGAATAATTCAGATGTGGAAGGAAGCCGCCTACAATGTTCCGATGCTCTGAATGACATTGTGTATGTAAGCCAGATGCAAGTTTCTGGGTTTTAACAGCCTTAAGATCTAAGGGGAATTTTTAAAATGTCTGTTTTTAAGAGCTTCCCAGTATAAATGAAAAAAGTCAGGGAGAATCAGCATGTCTCTCCTAGCCAAGCAGCAAGCCACAGGAAGACTTGGAACTCAGATATTCTATTTCCATTTCAGTGACCTTTCTCCTCCTTTGCTGTGCCAGTGATAAATTTCAGCACTGCCTGGGAAAGTGTGCTATTGCAATCTGCAGTTATCTCTGGAGCAAGCAAATCATCATATCAATAACTTTAATATCTAGATTACTCAAGGGCAAAAACGGAGAAAGTCCTCTTTAGTGGACTTGTCTCATAAATTCAGGGCAACAGAAAAGTAAAGAAAAAATGATTCAATATGAAGAATATTTTGAACATTAGTATTGTCAGTTGCAAAAAACCCCCTGACATCCTGAAATTCCCTCTATCATTACTCCTATTGATTCCATTAAACCCTGTGATGTCAAATAAACAACATTGTCCATAAAATGTTCTGCCAGGTTTTGGGTCACTGAACCTCAGTGTCATTGATTCACCCAAATTAAGGGAGAGGGAGTCTTTTAATAAAGCTGGTCCAGTACAATGTATTCATAAGGTAATCTGAAAACTCAGTTTGGTCCTCTGGAGATAGCTAGTTGAAATATTTTAGACATCTTACTAAAGTAATATAGGTGTTGGGAAAATGGTCATGATGATTAAGATATTTTCATAGCAAACACTAAAAAAGTTATGCAATAAATTTAACAACCATGGAATGGTGCTCAGGAACAGGTTTTATCAAACAGTCAAGTACTTTTTACAAATATGGATAGGATATGAGATGTCAGTATTCCCTGTCAAATCGATAGTTGGAAAAATAGGTTTGGGAATCAGTTGGGAAAGAGCATGACTCTTTAAAAACACTCTTTTCTCCTTTTCTTTTAAACCCCTCATTAACAAATACCTCTACTCCAACCCTAATGTGCATAAGAATCAATGCATCTAAGCATGCCACAGCAAGGACGGCAGGGACGGACTACTGGATGAGAGCATTGGAACTGAACCCAATGATCTCACTTCCATACAGAATCTAGAAAGTTTGACTCAAAGAAGAAGAGAGGAGAATAGTGGTTATTAGGAGCAGGGGTAGGAGTGTTTGGGGAGGTGTTGGTCAAAGGATACAAAATTTCAGTTAGATCAGAGAAATAAGTTCAAGAAACCTATGGCATAACATGGTGATTATTGTTAATGAGAATGTACTGTATTTTTGAAAATTGCTCAAAGTAGATTTTATGTTCTTACCAGAAAGGAAGGGTAAGTATGTGAGGTACTGCCTTTGCTACTTAGCGCAATTTAGCCATTTAAAGAGATATATACATATTTCAAAATAACACATTATAGAAGATATATATGTATATATATATATACATGATTTCTTGTCAAGTAAACATTAATGCACTTTTTTTATAAAGCATAGTATTGAATAAGAATTTCTATCTTTACTCTCACTAGTGTGTCCTGGGCTCTCTACTTAGAAGAGAGAATAACACAGTAAGAGGACAAGCTTCCTTGTTTTCTCTGCATTGGAGAAGAGGAAAGTAGATATGAATTATGTTTTTCAAAAAACTTAAAAAATGAGAGTCTGGATAAGATATAAGAAAGATAGAAACCAGTTGGGAGAAAGTAGCAGGCAGGACCTTTACCCCTTAGAAACACGGAATTCATGCTTGATGCCTATTTATTATCACCTATAGAGGGATTCAGATCTATGTTCAGTCCTATGTTCTCCCATAAATACCTCTTGAATCCATCCATTTCCTTTAACTGCATTTACAATCAACCAATGCATTCTGCCCAGCTGTCATTTCTTGCCTGAGCAGCTGCTGAAGTTGTACCTTTGGTCTTCCTGCTTCCATAGCCCCCACCCTATAGGCAACTGTGCATGCTGGAATTACCGTGTTAAGGCTCTCAAGTCAATCTTGTCCTCACTTTTCAGATGAGTTGGTGCCTTAAAATTGGCCATGGGGAGAATATACCACAGAAATTGGAAAATGCTACAAAACAAGGCCTTTAACATGTTCTCCTGTTAGTTAATTATTAAATATTTACTGGCAAATCACAAAAGTGGTATTTTGAAAACACAAACTATATCACATAATTTTCCCATTTTAATACTTACAATGACATCCTATAAAATCCAAATTACTGGATCCTCTAGACCCTGAGATTTTTCTGGTCTCAACCTTCCCCACACCCTTGCTTTCTTCTCCCAGCCATCTTACTACCATGCAGTCACCATGCTTTCTGTGCCTTTAACATCCCAAGTTCATGGTCTTCACATGTTCAGGTTGGTTTTTCCCTGGACCTATATATATCTGAGTCATTCTTATCATTCAGTTATAATGCAAAAGTTGCCTCCTTAGAGATATTGTCCCTGGCCACCCTATGTTGTTTGTTTCTATCATATTATGCTGTTGGCCTTTCTCATAATACCTATTATATGAAATACTATGTATTCATTTTCTTTCTCTCATGTCTATATAATGTGTACTTTGTGAGAAAAAGGATCATGTTTTTAATTCCTTTGCCTGTATTGCTAGCACACATAGAAAAACATCTGGTACAAAATGACAAGTCAACAAATTTATTGAATTGATTAATACTTGGGTAGATGTATACAATCCACAAGTATATAGCATAGTATCTGACATAACTATTTGAATAAATGGATAAAAGGGTGAAACATTATATTTATTAATATAAAAACTTAGTATTAAAGTCTTATTTCAATCCCATGCTATTCTGTAGTTATATATCAATCATAAACCCAAAAAGGAGAAGCCAAGCCCAACAATAGTGTGAGAAGCTTGTGATCTTGTTCTGAAGGTTTGAAACATGCCTTTTGATTTCCTGGAGGAAAATCTAAATATAGCCCCAGAACTTTAATCTCTTATTATAGATTGTATAAATCTGGAAGGTTTAAGGAACCCAAATGAAGATCACTTTAAAAGAATTTCCTTTTAGTTTTGCATTAAGAAATGTGATTTCAAAAAATACGTTAAAAACTTGTCCTACAAAAAAATTTATTTATTGGAAGCATTTAGAATCTCCATAATGTTTATGACATTCTTCCTACTTTGGCTGCTTCTAAAGAGTTTAGTAAAAGTTAGTTGAGAACAATAGGCTTTGAAATGTATTAATATCCAACAAGCTGCTCAGTTATAGAGAGCACACACCAGGATCCAAGACCTTAGTTCCTGCCCTCGCTTTAAAGTATATCCCTTAAATTGACCACTCTGGGCTGCTCTTTCTCCTTTTATTGCTACCCACAGTTCTCAGAGGAGCATGCCCTCTGACCTGCAACTTTGGCCAAATCCACTCTCCTTTGACATTTGCCATTTGAAGAAAATAAACTGCTCAAGACAACTCAACCCCCCTTACACAGTGACCAACAATGGCACCACTTTCCTACTACACTTAATCAATTGGAATATGTAAAGTCTTTGGTATTGAGGTCATTGGAGCCATTGTAGAATTTGTCATTATTACTAATATTGCTTTCATGTTTTTAAAAATGACAAAATAGAAGAGAAAGAATCTGATTTGGGAAAGATGTACATTTAAAGTTTTTAGTTTAAAGGCATAGAGAACACTTAAATTCTGCAGGTTGCTTGCTCTGAATTTTATACTTTGTAATTGTGATATTGGCCAGAGTTGGCAAACCATTAGTATATAAGGCTTCTTTCCTTGTTTACCTGGTCACTCATTTCTCCCTCACCCTATGCTTTTGAAATAAAAGTCATGAGTTGTTATGGAAAATGGTATAGAAGTGTCCCCCAAAATTATCATGATGCAGCAATTCTAATTTTCTATCTAAAGGAAATCCAATTAATATTTCAAAGAGGTATCTATATTCCTGTGTACATTGCAGTGTTACTCAGAATGTTCAAGATATGGAATCAACCTAAGCGTCAATGGATGGAGGGATAAAAAATGTGGCATACATACAAAATTGAATGCTATTAAGAAAAAGGGAAATCCTATCATTTGTGAAAACATGAATGAGGGGCTAGAATGGTGGCTGAGTGGTTACCTTGCTTGCCTGGCGTGTGCAAGTACACAAATTCAAATCCCAGCCCAGGTACACAACGAAGTGTCTGAGAAATGAGAATCACATGAAAAACTAAATAAAATTGCTTTTCTCTTTCTCTTTCTCACTGTCCCCTCTTTCTTTAAAAAAACATGAATGAAGCTGAAGGACATTATCCTAAGTGAAATAATCCAAGCATATAAAAACAAATACTAAACCTATATGTGAAATCTAGAGGAGTTGAAATTAGGTAAGCAAGCAGTAGTAGAACACATATAAGTAGCCTCTGGTTTCCAGAGGCTGGATGGGTGGAATAGATAGGGAAAAAAAGACTTTGGTGAAAAGGTACACAATTTATTGGAGGAATAAGTTCAAGAGATCTATTGTACAACATGGTGACAATAGTTAATGGTGACAATAGTTAATGATGATGCACGGTATGATTGAAAATTGCTTGGAGAGTAGATCTTAGATATCCCTACCACAAATAAAAATAAGAGAAGCACATAAGGTAATGGATAAATTAACTGCCTAAATTTAGCCGCTCTACAACATACTCATACATCAAAGCATCATGTTGTGTACTATAAATGTTGACATCATCTATCAGAGAAGCTGCAATATAAACTTCAAGAATTTCAAAATTCAATTTCCATGAAATTTCATCTATTAAGAAAGTAGCAATAGTAAATGCTTATATAGTATTCAGTAAAATGCCAATCTGTTTTCTAAGTGCTTTGCATAGATTCATAATAATTTTATCCTTCAATAACTGTGTAGGGCAGGTACTACAATTGTCCCCCTTTGTAGATGGTAAAGCTGAGAGCTATAGAGTATAAAGAACTTGCCCAACACACACAGGTAGTAAACAAGGTAGCTAGGATTCAAACCCAGATCCTTGGAATTTAAAGCTACTTCTTCTGCTGTTAAATGCTATGTGGTCCTGCTCTCAAAAGTGGACCATCATGTCCAGTGCAAAATGGAGGGGGAGATTGTTGATACCTTTGCATTCTTAAGTCTGATTCATGAGAGAGGTCATTTATGGTGGTTAATTTTTTTTAATTTTATTATTTTTTTATTAGAAGAATATAGAAATACAGTTGAGGGGGAAACATTATCAAAACATTAGCAATCAATGGATATAAACTTTGTTATCGAGGGGAAAAACCAGATCATGGATAACCACCTTGGATTTTACCTGTTGCAGTTTCCCCCAGAAGAACTCATGCTTTAAATGGGTAGTTCGTGGAGGAATGACATCGGCTTCTGGGATGGTTCCCCCATCTTCCCAATCTCCAGACTCCTATGAGTTTTTCATATACCCTCCCCTCCCTCCTTACACCTCCAAGTATCCTATAGAGCCATCCCCCTAATGCTCTGAAAGTCATTCAATTTGCAGTTTTGTTAGGTTAGCCATCTGCCATACTGCTTCCCCACATATGCTAGCATCAACAGATGAGAGAAACCATTCGGCCCTTGAGTCTCTGAGATTGGGAGACTTCACTAAGCATAATTCTATCCATCTCCATCCATTTGATTTCAAAAACCATAATATCGTCCTCTCTAATGGCCGAGTAGTATTCCATAGTATATATGTACCAAAGCTTTTGTATCCACTCGTCAAGTGAGGGACATCTGGGTTGGTTACGGTGGTTAATTTTGGTGTGAAATTGACTGGATTAAAGAATACCTATAGAACTGTAAAAACATTATTTCTGGATGTATCTGTGAGAGTGTTTCCAGAAGAGATTGGCCTGTGCATTGGTAGACGAAGAAGAGAAGACCTACCCTCAAGGTGGGAAGATGCCATCCAGTCAGCTGGGGGCCCAGACAGAACAAAAAGGCAGAGAAAAGATGATTTCCTTTCTCTTGTCCTGGAGATGGGCTATATTCTTCTTAAGGATACCTTCCATAATTAGGTGAGCCAATTTTCCTAATAAATCCCCTCTCCAATATTTATATCTCTACATGTCCTGTTGGTTCTCCCTTTGAAGAAAACAAAAATGTATTTGTGTTTTCGAGAATCAAGAATACAGTGTAAAAACATTGACCGTAAAAGGATAATTCTCCTCCTGATGTTTCCTCTAACTTCTAATCTGACCTTTACAATCAGAGAGTCAATTATTCATCTATGAAGTGATGGGTTGGGCCTAGACCTGCAATGTTCAAACTCTGTAGCAACATCAGGATTCTGCAGATGTGTAGAAAGGTCTGCTTCTCAAATAATGGAGCAACAGGGCCATAGAGGTCCCTTTTTATGCTTTCTGCCATGTTTTAGCTTATTGAGTGGATTCAAAATATTTCTTAATAGTCAGTTATCAATTTTGCATCCATTTCCTTCTTTGAAATTCCTTCTAGCAATGTAACCTTCCTTTCTGTGTCAGATTCTCAGATTATCTTGCTTTCTTGCTCTAGCATTTTAATTCATATGAATGAGGAAACTCTAAGCCAGATGGGACGGGAATGTATTTTTATAACAGCCAAGAAGTGCCTTCCAAATAATGGCACACAAATAGCTATTCATTAGATCTGTACTAATTACAAATGTGCGAGCATATACACAGGTCCATATGCATACATGTACAATGCCAATCATAATTTGCAGCTAAGTGTTTTGCCATGTTTACAAATGAAAAGTGGCATGCACACACACGTGCACGCACACACTGTTTTACCTTACCAGTTATGGGGATCTCCTCTCCCTCTTTTAATAATATTCATCAGGTGGAATTTTTTTTTTTTAAAGAGAGAGGGACAGTGAGAGAGAGAGAGAAAGAGAGGAAAACTTTATTTAGTTTTTCACATGGCCTTAGTTGCTCCAACACTTAGTTGTGTATGTGGTGCTGGGGTTTGAACCCGGGTCCTTATACATGCCAGGCAAGCACCAAAACCGCTGAGCCACCACTACAGCCTCAGGTGGAATTTTTTAAACTTAGTTCTGGTACAAAGCACCTGGATAAGTACCCTAGGCTGTAATACAAAAAGGAGAATCAATTATATAATCGGTATTTGTTAAGCACTTAGTAGTCTAGAAGCCATGGGAATTTTCAAAGAAATGCAAGACATCTATGTCCTCTAGGACCTTAGTATGTGTGAAACCCTAATAGACAGCATGTAATTAAATGTTAAATGGTCTAACACTCTGTTAAGTGCAGGAGGAGTTTCAGAGAACAGGAAGAAAATGAGAGCTAGTAAAGTCATATAAGACTTAGGGATTGATAAGACTTGAACAAGAAGGAATAGGAGAAGTTCCCCAACTGGGTTTATCATAGTGATTTTATTGACTTATGCATTTTAGGGACTATATTGTGAAGGGCAATTAGATAGCTCTTCTGTGCCATCATATATGGAAAATATCCTACTACTAGATATTTTAAGTGTATCTCTTAGTTCATACATATTTGGGGTTATTTTAATGGATTAATACAGGTTACTTTTCCTTTATACCTTCTGAATAGAGTTCAGATAATTTCTTTCCACTGACTATTTAACTGTGTAGAGGAACAAGCACTTGATGCCACATGACTTACGTCCTTACATAAAGTTCCACCAAGTGAGGTGATCATATGTTGGGAGCCTCAGTGTCTGACAGTGCTTGGTTTTTGTTGACACAGTGTTTTTGACTCCTTACAGGAAAGGTGAAATATGAATATGATTAACTTAGCACCGGTGGAGACTTTGGCCTGCATTATAGCTTTCTAACTTTCCTGCCAGCACTGACCTTCCATTTATATAGAGTGGCAGAGTTAGACTCTCCTTACTCATTTTCAGGTTCATTATCTTATACTGTATAACATTAAATGGAAAGCTGGTCTTATTATCCTTGTGTCATCTAGGTATTAGCTGTTCCTGGGCACCATGTCCTCCTCAAAATTAATTGTGGGAAATCCCTCTCATGGCAAAGACTTCTACTCATCCCTTATAATTAATTTTCTCTTCTTCTTCGGTGATATAACTCTTGATTTTTAGCAAGGTAGGTGTCAACATGTAAAAAGACCCCATTTTTCGGACTTCTTTGCTGCTGGCATAGTCATGCGGGTAAATTCTGGACAATAAGATGTAAGTGTAAGTAGTCAGTGCAATTTCAAAGGAGCATTCCTAAAGGAAGCAGGCATGCCTCTCTGCTTCCAGTTACAGCACAGTTTCAACATCCAGGATTCTAGCAACCCACTGGACAATGAGATGACATGAGGAAGGAAAAACCTCTATGCAGAGTGACAGGAAGATGGATGTAACCAACAGTGAGAAAATGTGTAAGAGGTATTTAGACAGTGGTTGTTATATAAAAATTACTCCATAAACATTTGTTGATTTAGATTTAAATCAAATTTTGATTTTGGGAGGAAAGGGTGTTTGTGGGTTTCTGTGTTCTAACACATCTATTTGACGTCAAATGAGCTTAATATCAAGATTGCAGCATGTGCTCAGAAGGTTCCAGATTTGGAAAGACCATATCTGCTGGTCTATGCCAAAGTCCCTCAAGAAATCCTGGTAGAAGTTTCATGAGTTTCCATTAGATGGGTTAGACAAATCTGGAGAGATGTGCTTCAAGGACATGGAAGATAATATATATTTTTTAAGAGAGAAGGAAAGTTAATTTTTCAAAAACATTTCATCTGTTTTTTTCTTTTTCCTTTATTTAGTTGTATGTGTGGTGCTAGGGATCAAACCCAGGTCCTTCTGCATGCCAGGCAAGTGCTCTACAGTTGAGTCATCTCTCCAGCCTCGGGGGTGGATCTTGAGGAACACCAACCTCTGAGTCTGGGACAGTTATGTTTAACTTCAGCTAATAAAGACCTAAGGAACACAGAATGTAAAAGAAACAGTTATTAGTTGGCATAGTGGTGTACATTTGTAATCCCAACCATTTGGGGGGCTGAGTCAGCAGTATTGAAAGTTCAAGGCCAGCCTGGGTAACTTAGAGAGACACTATTTCAAAAAAAATAAAAAGGTTGGGGATATAGCTCAGTGGTAAATCTCCCCTAGGTTCAATTCCAAGTACCAATAATGATAATAATAATAGTAAATAAATAAAAGAGAGAAAAAGTTATGTTTATGTTTAATTCTCTGTTTCATTTGAGGGTTAGTGTAGAAACATTTAAGGACCTGTTGAAATGTTTTGGATAAAGTACTGTCTTTCTCTTTAGTTTCTGGAGAAATTTCAGTAGGACTATCACTCTTACAGTTACATACATTTTCTTGGATTTGACTATTCTTTTCTTTCTTGTTTTTAAAAACATGTTTTCATAAATCCCTTGAATCATCAGTGAAATAAGGTGGGGGAATAACAATGAAAATAAAATTAGGGCTGAAAAACATTAGCAATTATTGGGGGGAGAGACTGGAATAAGCCTCTCTGGAAGACCAAGTCATAATACCTGATAGTGAGACTGGTGGGCAGCACAAGGTCACTGGCCTAGGTGTCAGGAGACCTGAGATCAGGTCCCTTGGGCCAGCTCTACTAGACTCACTTTGTTTCCCTCAATTTGATGGTTGCTGTCTGTCAGATTTTCTTTCCTGTATTAATAAGCATTACCACTTAATGCAATATCTATGATAGATCCTTGATATGCACTAGTGCTAGAATGATGCACATGTGCAGAGATGTCAAAAGGAAAAGATATGTTTTGCTAGACCTCCATTGTGAAGGTCATTTCATTCATGCAGACTTAAGGGAAAATAGTAGTACATCTGTAAATGGGCCTGCAATCTAAAATGAATGTACAGTGTCAGAGCTGTAGTGAGCCCTAAAGGACTGAAAAACAGTAGGAAGCAGAGGATAAAGTATAAAAATGAGGCAGTTCATCGGTTAATAAAATCATTGTATTTACTTACTCCTTTCTGAAATCTAAGACAGTTCAACTCCGTTCAGCAAAGTATAGAGAATCAAATGTGCATGTGTGCATGTGTATGTGTGTGTGTGTGACAGAGAATTAGCTTTGTGTCACTGTGACACAATTATATACCCATCAAGAACAACTTGGAGGAGTGAAGGTATATTTTCGCTCATGGTTTCAAAGATTTAGTCCATGATGGGCTGACTCCTTTGCTCTACCTAAGGTGAGGCAGCACATCATGGTGGAAGGTGGCAAAGTCTTCTCCATTTGTAGTGGCCAGGGAGCAGATGAAGGGGAAGGGGCCTCAGGGAAGATGTACCCTTCCAGGGCACTCCCTTGTACAGCCCCTACTCACATGACCCACCTCCCCCAGCCATGCTCCGCCTCCCTACAGTTACCACCTAATCAGTCCAATTAAACTAGGCTGGACGGATTAGGCTACAGCTCTTACAATCTAATCGTTTTAACTCTGAATGTTCCTGCACTAATGTAGGGGCTTTTGAGGGTCATTGCATATCCAAACTGTAACAGTGTGATTCCCAGTTTTATTCTCTGTAAAATAAAACGGAAACTATGGAACATCTAACAAGAATGTAAAATGTGCAATCCTCAAATGTGTCTCAGTAAGTGGCCCAGTTCAGTTCAATTCTGTGCTTTTGACACATATTCAAGGCTCATTTCCCATAAATACCATTGGCTTCCTTCACATTAGGTGAGCATGAGAAACCAGCTTAAGCTAGAGGGATGGTTGTTATAAGAAGAGGGGATTGTGCTTAGAAGACAAGGGCAGGAATCAAGCCAGGATTCAGGAAATCACACCTCACACATCCCTGTACTATAGTTCCACACACTGATGGGTGGCTGCCTTGTTGCTTTAAATGACAAATCTTAGGAGAGAAACTGAACAACTGAATCAATGTTCTCCTTGGGTTGGAACAGCTGTATCCAGAAGCTGGGGGCGTTCAGCTCAGGTGGTAAAGTAAAGCGCCAGGGGCCTAGCTCATTTTATCTATGCGGGTTATTCTCCGAGAATGGGAGTCAACTCAGGTTCTTGACAGGCGCTGCATAGTTGATCTGCTCTATCAATTTAGTCCCAAAGAACCTGCTTAACCTCCTGCACATGTGCTCTTGGACACAATAGAGGGATATTCCATCTGCCTTGTGTTATCTTCAAACAATATTTTACAAATCCTTTTTCTGAGTCAGTATAAAGAAATATGGTGCTTCTATGCAGTTGGTATATTTGCTTTGGATAGTAAATTCTCAACTGCTTGGTCTCACCATTTCTCAAGGATTTGACTCTAGATAATTTTAAAGTCAGTGGATAACTTAGGATGGACTGTTTGTTTCAGAGCTGTTTTAAGTAAGGCCCATGATGTGTGTCTTTATACCCACCTTTGATATCAAGGAACAGAATAGGCTCTCCCAGAGCCATTTCTCTGTCATCAAACAACTTCTCAGGCCACATTAAAAAAAATACGGTTATTAGCAGAGAACATCTAGCTAGCTTGTGCATGGGTGTACTTACAAAAGGATCCATCCATTGACCTATATTTGCAGAATATCATCTTGGAAAAGAATTCCTCAGCAGGTTTAGGATTGTCTGTGTTTGGGGCTGAAGGCTCAACAGTCAGTCTCAGTCTTGATTGGTCAAAAATGAGAAAACCAAACACAGAGTCAGCATTTGCATACCTGGTCATGTTCAGGGAAGTCTTCTGGAATCTGGATGAGGGGTGCTCAGATCAATGTGATATCTTGAGGAACATGCTACTTTTTTATTTTTTTATTCAGAGAAAGAAAAAAAGTCATTCTTATTTTTGGTACATACAGATCATCATGCAGCCTTCAAATATATTAAAACATAAGTTCCAAACAATCAGCTGAATGACTTTTAAAGAGCATATTATTTTATAAAAATAGTGAGCTTGATGACATTAATTTGTTTTAGAATGAGGCAAGAAGTTTTAGTGCATTCTTAGGGAACAACCTTTTGTTCTAGCCATCCTCTGAAACAAGCAGAGGTTGATTTCTTTGATAACTAACCTGTTAAAAAGCAGAAAATATGTTTTTAACAAAATATTGCTTTTTTGGATCTTGTCTTGTTTTGTATTTAATTAATTTAAAATAAAAATACCCATGAAGTATTAAAGATTCCATGAAAATAGAATTTTAGTGGATCTTAATCCAGTAAAATTACAATAAAAATTTACAATACTGACAAGACAGAAGGTGAGGAAAGGATCAAAATGCATCCAAGGGTAACATCAGTAACGATGTGGTGATATGAATAGGAATAA
The DNA here is from genome assembly GCA_004027875.1 of Aplodontia rufa. Taxonomy (NCBI): domain Eukaryota; kingdom Metazoa; phylum Chordata; class Mammalia; order Rodentia; family Aplodontiidae; genus Aplodontia; species Aplodontia rufa. The sequence continues at coordinate 4,889 of PVKS010010619.1, read as the reverse complement.
ATTTAAAGTTATCCTTTAGGGTGTGTACAGTGAGTGGGGGAAAAGGATGTATGTTTTTCTAAACTTAAATGGCAAATAAAAATAAGTTTTCTTTGTGTCTTTGTATTGACTTAAAATGATATCTTGACAATCCTGATTTTCTGAGTCAGAATAACAAGGCAGTATGTTTTTATTTGTCTGGTATTCCCTTTAGAAAATAAATTTATGGAGTGAGATTTATTGTCATATTCCATTTAAAAATTTTTATGACATATTCTGAAAAGTTTACCACTTTTCAGAGACAGGGGAAAAGATGTTATATTTTTAAAGTGACTAATTTCTTGTGTGTTCAGAATCTATTTTTTATTTTGAAATTCTCTGCCATCTTATCCACTCCCTCTCCTTCTTCATATTTCCTTTTCTTTCCTCATTTAATGCTGCATCAAAATGTATAAAGCTCAAATAAACAAATGTTTGGCTTTAAATGCAATTGATAACTTCTTTTGTTTTTCTCAGCTTTGGGCATGTGCATATCCTGTCATCGGGGAATGATTTCATCATACTGGCTGCCTCCAGAACTTACAATACTCTTACACCCAAATTCGTTGTTGGCTCAGCAGGTTCCCTGGAATAAGAGTGCTTTGCATTCTAGTCCAGATATTGATGGACCATGTGTTACTCTGGGAACAACAGCTGACTTGTGTCCTTAGTGGAGTAATGAGAAAACCACTAACCTCTCCAGGGACTTTTAGCAGATAGAGGATTGCAAAATGCTCTGCATTGGAAGTGCTAAATATCCTTCTGAGTGCTTTCAAATTACTTGGCATAGCAATGTTCATTTGTGGACTATTTTACCAGAAAGTTTTAGCCAGTAAGCGCATGTGACCATGCTTTAGCTACTCCAAACATCTGTACAATCAGGAGAACCTAACCAAAGAGAATTGCAGAAATACAAACACACCCTGACAGAATTGGACCTTGTGCCTGTGAGGGAGGACACTATGAGCTCCCACGCCATACTTCCTAGATGGACTCTCTTCAGCTGCAGTACCTGCAGTTTAGCTAATCTGAGTCCTCACCCACTCTCTTTTAGACAATTTCCTAATTGGGTCCTAATTTTATTTTTTCTAGGGTAGAAAATAGAGGAACTGAGATCAGTTGGGACTCAACATGGTAAAAGGAGCCTCAGCACTTTGGTGACAAGGCCCTGCAACACAACTGGGGCTGCTCCAATGTTGGCAAACACTTTTAAAACAAAGTAAATGGGGATCAACTAGTATTTTATTTGTTGCTGTTTCAGTGGCCCAAGTCACAGTTCTGTTTTGTCACCACTCTTTCAAATGAAAATGGTGTGTCCATCACATTTATTTTCTTGGCTGTCAGGTGGTGTGAGGTTTCCATGGGTCAGTAGCAGGCGCGGCTCTCAGTTCACTGCTTCTCTCTGACCATCTCCACAGCCACTTCCTCTTGGCTTAAGGTTTCCAAGCTCACACAGAATGCGTGTTATGAAAAAACTTGTAATAGAATTTATGACCTAGGTCCCAAGGTCTCCAGGGCAGAACTGACTGAGCAGAAATAATTCTACAGAGATAGCTGCCTCTTCCTTTCCTTCCCTCCCCATTCCTTCCATTCATCCGTCCATCTGTCCATCCATCATCCATCCATCCATCCATCCATCCATCCATCCATCCATCCATCTTTCCTTCTGTTCTCCTTCCCCTCCCTTCCTTTCTCTTCCCTGCTCTTTCTTGTTTCTTTTTCTTCAATACTGGGGATTAAACCAAGGCCTCACACATACTAGGCAAATACTCTTCCACCAAGTTAGAGCCTCAATCATTTTTATTTTTTATTTTGAGATGCTCTCACTAAGTTGCCCAGGCTGGGCTTGAATTTGAGATCCTTCTGCCTTAATCTCTGAGTACGTGGGTACTCTAGCTCTGCCTGTACTTTTTGAAAAAAAAATTCATGTATACAAGGAAAGATAATCAGTGAAGTGTGTGGCTGTCAGTACAATTAGCCCCCTACCCTCTTTCAATCTAATATTATAGATAGCCAAGTTCTGGCCTCAGTTATCTGATGAGGCATTGTTAGGCAAATCAGAGACACAGAGTCCTATGAATAAAATAAAAAATGATATCTTCTCTGATCTATACTGATCTACTTTTGAGATCTGATTGAAATGTACACAGCCTATGTCTAAGTGGAAGTGGAATAGATTATAGAAATTGGGTGAGAGGTATATGGGGCTCATTATGATATTCTCCACTTGTGTATTTGTCTGAAATACTCTATAATATAAATTTTATAAATACAATAAGTATTTATACAATAAGTAAGCAACCCATACTGTATATGCTTCTCAGCACTCATAAGTGGGAATCTTGGTGTCACAGGAAAGCAAGGAGCTGAAATTCCAAGCATCAGTTTTTGTGTTTCAATAAAAGAAAATATAGTCAGACACTAGAAGTCACACAAGAGTATTTTATTACAGGTGAAAGTAAAGTAAAAGCAGAGTAAGCTTCAAGCAGAGAGCACTCTGAAGACAGAGAGTGAGTCGTCTCTGAGCAGAGAATGACAAAGGAGAAGTTTCTGTCTCCAAATTTATTACTGTTTGATGGTTGATTTGAAGATTGGGATCCTCTTTTAGCAGCCTTCACCAATCAGGTGTTCAACACCTCCTTCCCATTAGGTGGTGGGGTTTTTGACCTTAGTTGGTCCTCTCCAGAATGTAATGGTGGCCATCCTATTAAGGGGCCCTTCAATCCCATGTTATGTGTGCAGTGGGGTCTATAGAGGTGAAAGGTTACCTTAGCACACCTGCGCTATTAAAGAATCCCCCCTTCTGAACTAGTAGGAAACACCTGGTGCCAGTATCTTTTAGTTTCATCTCAACTTTAATGGGTCCTATCAAGAAATAGTCCCATAGATCCTTTGTTCTTGAGGCATTTCTCCTCCCCATTATCTTTTTTGCCTTTGTTTATCCTCAACATTTGTGTACTAATGTTTTTCCAAAGCTTATCTGCCTTGGCAGTAACTTAAAGAAAACTCGAAGAATAAATCAACGGCCTTGTCAAGCATTTCATTGCTCTTTGCTAGCTAAGATCTAACAGTAGGAGTCAAGATGTAAAAGTGCATTGTGACAATAAAGCACAAGAACAGGTGTCTCAGAAAAGTTTACCCACTGGGTGCCCCTATTATGATTGCCTTATAAGCCAATTAAAAACAAATGCAGAATTCCTCAGACCAATGGCAGTGTATCCCGGGGTACCTGCACTGCTAATTAGCTCTGCAGGCCTCCTTTCTCAAATGATGTTTATACATCATGTAATTTGATAACTGTACACACCTCGGGTCCATGGTGACAGGAAGTTCTTTAGAGTGAGTGTGAAGATTGTTTCCAGAGGGTTTGAAGGCCTGTCTTCTAGAGGAACAAATAAAGACATTCTGGTATATATACATAATGGGAGTTTCATTCAGCCATGAAGAACAATGAAGTAATGTCATTTGCAGGAAAATGGCTGGAACTGAAAAGCATAATGTTAAGCAAAATAAGCCAGTCTCAGAAAATCAAGGGCCATATATTTTCTCTCATATGTAGATATTAGAATAAAAGGGGAAAATGGGGAATTTCATGAAAATTGAAGGGAGATCAGTACAGTGGAGGAAGGGAACCAGGAGCGGGAAGAGGGGAGTGAAAGGGGAGGTACTAGGGATTTAAGGTGACCAAATTGTGTTATGAGCATGTATGAATATGGCACAATGAATCTCACTATTATGTATAATTGTAGTGCTTCCATTCAAAAACACAAATGGGAAAAAGAAAAGAAGACCTGTTTTCTATGCAACCCAGAAGGCTCCATACTAAACCTCTCCTGCACTTTCAGTCTGCTATTTAGAACCCCAATTCCTAGGAGTAGACTAAGGCTCAAGTTTATGGTATCCACTGTCCTTTCTCCTCTTGGTTATTTGAGCAGAATTTGTCTATTAAATATTGGGTTCTGTTACTTATATATCAAAATAACTTGTCTCAACCCTATAACATGATTCTTTGACCTGCCCAGATACACTTTCCCAGATCCTGACCAGGTGCCCACTAGGTTCATTCACTTAGCCCACAACTGTTAGTTTAATGCCTTGTGTGTGGTGGCCCTCCTCCAGGTAATGGCGCACAGTACAGTTAGAATCCATTCCTGTATGGAATTTATATAGATTTGGAGACTGTCTTTGAACATGTAAGTAAACAGTTCAATTTCAGATAGGAACACGTTAAGAAAAAATAAACTGGGGAAAGAGGGATTTAGAGTTAGACTTATCAAAGAGGAGGAAATAGGAAATATTTGAACAGAAATCTAAAATAAGTAGAAGAAGGTGGTGAATGGAACTGCAAAAGGGAAGGAACCAGAAGCACGAAGGCTCTGAGGCAGGAGTGCTCTTAAGATCAAGTGGTAGCCAAAAGGCCACAGAGGCTGTACTGCCAAGGCCAAGAGTAAAATGGCATGAGGAAAAACTGGACGGGGAGGGTCAATGAGCAGACCCTGTCAGACCTTGGAGAATATAACAAAGATTGCAGATCTTTCTTTTTGCGTTTAATTACTTTATAGAGGTATGATTGACACTTAATAAATGTACCCAACATGATGAATTTGGAGATAAGCATATCACCAGGAAATCATAACTGTCACTTATTTGATTATTATTTTGTGATAAGAACACAATGCAAGATTTACTATCAGTGAATTTTGATATATATGGTGTAATGTTGTTAGCTATAAACACTGTGGCATACTGTAGACTTTTAGAACTTCTCATCTCGTGTACATAAAGCTTTTTATTTTTAAAGAGAGAGGGAGAGTGAGAGATTAAGAGAGAGACAGAGAGAGAAAAAAGAGAGAGAGAGAGAGAGAGAGAGA
>PVKS010010618.1:0-59528 GCA_004027875.1 Aplodontia rufa | reverse complement strand
TCATCTTTCTTGCTTAGTAGTGCTTTGGCAATTCTTGGTTTCTTGTTGTTCCAAATGAATTTGAGAATTGCTTTTTCTATGTCTTTAAAGAACGACATAGGTATCTTTATAGGGATAGCGTTAAATCTATATAAAGCTTTTGGTAGAATGGCCATTTTTATTATATTAATTCTGCCTATCCAAGAGCATGGGACATCTTTCAATCTTCTTAGGTCATCTTGGATTTCGTTCTTCAATGTTCGATAATTTTCATTGAAGAGATCTTTGATTTCCCTTGTTAGATTAATTCCCAAGTATTTTTTTTTCTGAAGCTATTTTGAAAGGGACTGTATTCCTGAGTTCTTTTTCAGTCCTGTTATTATTGGTATAAATATCGTCATTAGACAGGTGAAGAAATTAAGGCTCAGAGAACAAAAGAAACATCCCTCTGCCCCCTGTTCCTCCTCTGAACATCTGGTAAAGAACCATGCTGGGATATGAATCTAGAAAACACTCAAACATCAGGTATTTAAGTTGTCACAACCAACCACCTCTCAAGTGGCCTCTAGTCCTGGTTAAGGATTATGTAGCTAAGGTGAGAGGGATTAAAAACCCCGAAAGTTTGGAACCACTTATGCACTGTTAGCTTAGCCTATTGCTACCACCCTGCCCCCTTTTCCCAACAATAACAAATAAGTAAGAGAAACTGTTTTTAAAGAAAATGTTGGAGAAGCAACTCATTATTAGTTCCTGCCAATTTCACATTAAAATATCAGCAGGCACAAAGAAGTGTGAAAATACACAGCGATGTTTTAAAATTAAATATATAGGCCATTTATTGCTATAATCTGTCAGAAATCTCAGCTATAGAAAATGAAGCTGAACAAATGTGAACTTTGTATTTTTAGGACTTTTGTAATAAAAAGTAGAGGAGGAGATATATCCGCATGTTTAAGGTGCCATGGTTTCCTAATTGTTTAGTTGGGTGCCTATTTCTCTAGGCTTGTAAGCATAGTGTCTAGTCCTTTAAATTTGAAAGACCTGAAACAGTTTTTTTAAAAAATGATAAAAACCGAGTATAAACTTGAAAATACAAAACCTTAAAACATTTAAAGTTTAAAAATGTATGACTAAAATCTTTATAAAATATTAGATAAACTGAACTAATTAATTGTAATTTGAGACCCACACAAGAAATTCAAGCACTGTATTTACATATGTATTAAGTAGGAAGAATACCATAGGTGCCTAGATATTCCTGAAAATGTCCTTGCATTGAACAAGCCTTCGTCATATTCATAGCTCTTGACTCTGCCTCCACTTAATACCACTTGATTTCCCAGGCCAAACAGAAGGCACAAAAGCAGAAACAAAGGCAACTTCAGCCAGCCCCAAAGTTGACCATAATGTTAAACTATTCTCATAGAGTTGAGCCTGGCACAAAGTCTAATTTTTCCACAACTTGATTGGTGCATTATAGTTGTACATGTTAATGAGCTTTGTTGTTACATATTTGTACATGCACACAATATAATCATATGATTTGGACAATAACACTCCTCGATACTTTCCTTTCCCACTCCTTTCTGCACACCTTGATTCCTTTCCCCTACTAATTTCCCCTTGATTTTTTAGGAGATCCATTCCACTTTTCTTTTCCTTTTTTCCTCTCTAGCTCCTCAGCCTAATTTAATTTTTACAAGCCAGTCCTTAGTAACGAAGATTGTCTGAAAAACTGAGGTTTGATATGCCTTTGGAGCTCCAGGTCTCCCAGTGTGTCCCAATTCACTGTCAGGACTAAGCTACTCTTTGAATGCATTTTCTATCACCACCAATCTCTTTCTTCTTAACTGAACCCCCTTTCTCCTCTAAATTCTCAACATTGTCCCTGATATCTGTTCCATAGGTTTCTTAAAGTGCCAACTGCTGCTTCACAGTTCTTTTGATATCCCTGTTTGTCTAACCCGTAATTGAAGAGGATGGCCATCTTTGTCCAGTTGGATCTCTGGGCAGTCATGTCCAAATGCTTTCCTGGAACAATACCAAATTCCAAGATCCCTGTATTGCATCTGACATAATTTACCATAAACAAAAGGCATGCTTTACTAACACTTCCCAAAGCCATGTAGCAAGAATTCTCTTCTCTGTTTTGACCCTTTTCTTCTGACCACTTTTCTTTCCATCCTGTTTGGGAGCACAGCAGACATTCTTTATGAAATGAATGTATTATTCTTATATTCCTGTAGGAAGATGAAAACAAATTTCAAGCACTTATATTTAAAGCATTTTTTGCAGTATGGTAAGAAAGTAATTCATAGTTTATTAACACTGATCAGACTTGGAATTCTAGGACTACTTCCAAGAAAAATAAATAGTGATTGAAGAACAAAGTATTATTGTAAAACCTTTGGAACAATGAATCACCACATCTGAAAAAGTTATAAGAAATATTGTGATAAAGAAATTTTCAAATATGATAACTTACTAGCTCTTTGGAAGGGGTGAAGAATGGGCTTTAGGTGGATAAATTTATTTCTCTTATCCTTTCTCAACTGGCCTCCCCTACTCCTCTTCATTTCTCACAAATAATTATCAGATACTTTTCCATTTTACTAGAGCCTCCACAGTAATTGATTAGAAGAAAGAAGCTTCAAGTATGTGGCTGTATTTTTACACAGCAAAAGTTTGAGACTTGTGTGCATAAAAAACTGGATACTTTATTATTAATTTTCTTATTCTGACAGCATATCAATCAAAGTGAATACTAACAAAGAAGTTAGAGTGAGTAATAGTGGTAGGGAGAAAGGAGAAACATATCTGAAGAGGTATGGGACAAGAAATATCAAAGAAATGGTCTACACTACAATAAAAATGAAAGGAAGCTAAGGATCCTGCTCTTCTAATTCTTAAGTCCACAAGACAAGGGTGTGTTCTCAGTGTCTAGGTATATTGCAAAGTAACAATTCCCATTCTGGAAAACACTCTGATATAATAGGTGTTGGCCAGTGTAAATTCTGATATCCCCTATGTGTGTAGGTATGAAATGACTTAGTCTATTGATACAAAAAACTTCATTACATAGTGAGTATTTCAGAACTTTTGTTAATTTTAGTTTGTATAACTGAGAAAACAAAGTAGTTTGTTTAAGTAAAACGTTAAAGGAATAAGTTTAAAAGCAGATAAGATTGTTGTATAAATATATGCCAGATATTTAGAAAGGAGTGTGAAAGATAGCACAAAAACTGCAAGAAATTCAGTACTACATTGCATTTATAAAGAGAGCTGACCACTCTGTACTTTGCTGTGCAACTTGCTGTAGATTCATCATTATTTCAAAATATTTTTTAAAAAAGATAGACCAATATTTTCTTTATGTACAACCTACCTTGAAGATGAGAAAATTCCTCACTGATGGTGTATGCCAAGTTGGTGCTATGATAGATATTTGCACACAACAGTTCAAGGCATTGAATATGTCATATGGAAAAAAAAGGTTCTAATGATCAGAAAAAGGTCAGTAAGAGAATATGATTCAAAGAAAAGTTGTTATACTTATGCCTGTATTTATGTTATACATATGTTGTGCGTATTTCTGATGTGTTTTGATGAACTCAATAAAGGTTTTGGATTGAGGTCAACACAAAATCTAATCCTGGGATTTTCTTCCTGAACACAAAAGAAGTAATGATAGTTAAATAAAAATATTCAAATAAATTGAAGTAATACAAAGTGAAACAACATGGTCTCAACAAAAGGAGGCATTCTTCAAGGACTTCAAAAGCATAGAAATAAGCTAGGGATGGAATGCTGAGGCCAGTGGGAGGTAGATCCTTTCAGGGTAGCAGGAATCAAAAGATCCTTGGGAATGACAGAAGTATACACTAAGCTTGAGTAGCTGAACCCAGGAGGCTGAAGTGAATTGGGAATGCTGCCTGGGGCTATTGCTGAAAGGAGTCAATAGTAGTACAGGGGAAATACTGCAAACAAGGCTTGGGTCAAGTCACTCTTTAGTTAAATAACTGAAAGTGGAATACTGCCAATTTTACTGAAATGGGAACTTTCAGCCACTGACAGAATATCTGAGTGTAGATTGGGAGTCCTCTGGGAATGCTCACAGAGTCTCTGAGGAGATAAAATAGGTTTGAAAGACTGAGAAGATCTCAAGAAATTCTTCCACAAAATTAGACCCTATCAATTTAAATTTAATTGAAAAAAACTGAAAAAAACTAAGATGGACACCAACAGTTACCAGCAATTAGGACACACTAGAAATATAATCTCAAATGACTTTAACATAAATCAAGCACAGTGAATTATAAAATGAAAAAAAAATAGTCATGAGAAGAAAATATGATATAAAATGCACATCTCTAATTGAGGAATATAAGACATTTGTTTACAGTGCTGAGTCCAAAAACAAACAAATAGAGACCATACATTGTTTAAGATTATCTAGGTAGAACACACGAAACACTTGAAAATTGACTAGACCACATGGAATGTCTTTCTGATTACAAAAATAGGGATAGATGTATTTAAAAAAAAAATAAGTCGAGGTGCCAGAGAGTTGACTCAATTTTGATCCCCAGCAAAACATACAAAACTAAGTACAGGGAAAAACACACTTAATATTAACGTGTAATATTTCTGGGTTAAATGAAAAATCTCAAGGAAAGTTACAGATTATTTAAAGCTGAATACCCTCATATGGTATACCCACAAGAATTCTGACCCTATGATTCATTGTCTGGCCTCCCAGGCATTTCTTTATAATCTTGGTGAAAGTCTCCAATACCCTGTAACTCTTGTATTCTGTATGGCTGCAAAATGAGCAGCCTGTGGAAGATGTCAGGGTCCATCACCGGAGAAAGCAGTAGCTGGGCCCACTTGAAGCACAGATAGTTGAAGTAATCTTTGAGTGTCTGAATGGCCGGCCTCCAGGAAGGGAATCCAGGAGAAATAATCCCTGTGCCAGCAATTTTCCAGAGAATTTCTCCTCTAAACAACCTTATGATTAAGCTTAAATGTTTATACCCTTGAGTTTGGGATGAGTGGAATGTGGCTAATTCCTTAGAAATCTTCAAGACATATTTCCTATAGTTTCAGTCCAGTGCTAATTATTTGCCTCCTTCTACTCTTCCTTCTTCTTTTTCTTTTTCTTTTCTTTTTTTATTTTTTTAACCAACCCTACTGCCTTCAGCAATGATACCTTCTTTGGTCCCAAATTTATACTTTCTGCTTTTCTGATCAAACTGAAAGTTTTTAATATCTTTGTGCTCTGAATTTTACTCTTTGTTCTCTCTGTAAGTCTGGCAGAAAGAAGAAGCAATGCCCATACCAATATCTGAACTGTGTGCTGTCTTGAAATATCCTACATTATATTCATTATTCTATCGTTTGTAAACTCAACCTCACACAAAGTCTGAAGGCATGGACAAAATATGGGTTGTTTTCTTGTCTAAATATAACATGATTGTTCTCCATTCCTATTCCCAATAGAGTCCTCACATGCACTAGAAATCATTCCAGCACAGTCTTTACTCTTACATTCCTATCTACATTCTGCTCTTCTGAGCTACCACCAAAATAACATATTAAGCTTCAATTACAGTATTCTAAGCATGTCCTAACCTGTTTATTCAAACTTTCTCAATTTTTTTCCTGAAAATCAAGTCTAAATCTTCTGAATCACTTGGTCATGTATAGTCACAGAAGTAATACCATTTCTTGGTACCCATTTTCTCTCAGTCAGATTGCTGTTGATGTGGAAAATTATTAAAAGGAAGAAAGATTTATTAGGCTCACAATTTCAGAGTCTTCAGCCCATGGGAACTGGACCCCATTGATTTGTGTCTTTGACAAGGCAGAATCATGGTGGTAAGTATGTGGTGTTCGAAAGAAATATCTCAGGGAGAGAGAGAGAGAGAGAGAGAGAGAGAGGAGAAGGTGCTGGGGACAAAATATACCCAGTAAGGGCATGACTCTAATGACCTGTTTCCTACTAGACCCCATTTCCTAAAGTTTTCTCCATCTTCCAGTAGACTATTAAACTGGATGAATTCATTTATGAAGTTACAGTCCTCATGATACAATTACCTACCATAGGTCACATCCCTGAAAACTGCTACATTGGTAACCAAGTCTTCAACACATGAACTTTTGTGGGACATTTAAGATCCAAACCATAACAGGAGGCATGCAGAGATTGCTTTTTACTGTTGAATTTGTGCAGACACTGAGGTGAAATAATTATAAATTTAAATCTCTTCTTACCTTCCATGTCACTGTAGAATTGCTGCACTCTATAAATCTCACAGTTTATTTTTATTAAATAGTCTATTTACCACCTACAGTGTATCTTTGTATTAACCACCAAGAGCACACAAACCAATAAATTATAGTGAATTTCTTCTCCATGATAAAATGGGAGCAAAGATTTCAGCCTCAAGGTCAATAAATAAATTAAGTGAAGCATATCATGGATCAGTATGTGACAGAGTAGTATTCAATTAATATCTATTTTCTTCTCCTTTCCTTTCCCCCCACCACCATCTCTGGAGACTTAGCTCCTTGAATGTCCAGAGAGTGTCTGCTGAAGCCCATGTTGGCCTGAACAGGAAATACTAATCCCTGCTTAGAAAGTATCCCCCAAGGTGGCTCTCTTGCATGATTTTTTCTCTCACCCTCAAATTCTGATTGTTTTCAGAAGGATTTTTTACGTTCAGAGCCTATCTACTATTTTTACATCTTCATTTTTCTGTGTGGTGCATCTTAAGCAATTTTTTCAGGATCATCTTCCAGTTTACTAATACTCCCTTCAACTTCATCCAGTCTGCTCAGTAGGTCCATGATGCTCTTTGATGGCCTCTGTGTTTGTTCAAACTGTTTCTGGAAGACCCTTTGTTCATTCCTTACATAAGAAGTATAAAAATGTTTTAGGGGTCAGAATCAAGTCATGTTCCAGATGAACAAAACACCCACCTGACTAGATGCTTCAAAAAAAATAATCTGATGACTATTTAGAAGATGGGCCAAAGACATATAGGAGATCAGGGAGTTGATGTGCTTGTTGGAAGAAGGTACTAAATCACTAAATATATTTATTCAGTCTGTCTCAATTTGTATGTTCATTGCAGCCAAATTGTAAGTTGATACTTAGGAGGTGGTTAACTAAATACCTGTCAGCCTGACTCAGGTACTGTGTTTTGAGGGAGTAAAGACTTTGGAATCAGGGTATGAGAAAAGAAACTCAGCAGGATCATTCAGCCTCTCTGGGTCTCAATTTTCTCATCTGCAAAATGGAAGCCAGAACACTGAGCTCTCAGTTTGGTTTTGATCTGACTTACGTCTGGTTTTCTATTTGCTTCTGCTTCATCACTGGGGTCACAAAATCTGGCCTTCTTTTACCTTCATCCCTCTGCCTAGAATATTCTTTCCCAGATCCTGCCAGGGTTGGATGTTTTTCCTCATTTAGTTCTTATAGAAAGAAAATAAAATCATTTTTGTCTTTGTTCTTCCATTCTTTATCTTTTGATTGAAATGTTTAATGTATTGTCACTTAAAGAATTTTTATTTTATTCAGAAATTTATTTGTTGAACAATCAAACAAGCTTTTAATGAAATAATATAATATATATATATATATAAATTCTGAAAATTAGATATACCCCAAAAAGCTCCCCCTATTACCTACCTTTATCCCTCCCCCACCTTCCCACTTAAAGCATTTTTCATAAGGGAGGAATGACTTCTGTTATTTTATTATGTGTTTCCTATATATCTGATAGCTTTTTTGACCCTAATTATTCCTGTGTGATTATGTTCGTTAATATTTATTTGATTTTTATATTAAAAACAGTTTAATTCCCACTCCTTTCATTTGGGGTATGCACTATATATATTTATTTGTGGCTTCAATGTGGGTTACATTTAACATGTGAAAGTGATGACACTGTGATGTGAATCTGCATTAACCTAACTTTAATAAAATGTAAAACACTGATCAGATACACCTCAAACCCCATCCAGCCTCAGTTACTGAAGTCACAAAGTTATATGTATATGCATTGTATTTTATGTATGTGTTTATATATGTACATATATATGTATATATATATTAACATACACTAATAGTTAGATTACTTTTCTAAATTAATCCCTTAAATCATGCAGAATATAAATTAACACTAGTTTTAAAAATTGCCATGAATTTGTTTTTCCAGAGATCTTTCTGTCTTTATCCAATTCTGAGTCTGTCCAATATTCTGCAATTCAATCTGAAGGTCTCCCTTCACATAGGCATGTTTAGTGGAGGTCAACCCCTTCAACTCTTGCTTACCTAGTACAATAGTTTGAATATGTGTATCCCTCCAAAATTCCTCTTAAAACTTCAGCCCTAATGGAGCAGTATTGAGAGATGGGGTCTTCAGGAGGTAGTTAGGCCATGAGGTGACAACTTCCTGTACGTTATGGTACATGCTTATAATCCTTGCTTTTTGGAAAGCTTAGACAGGGTGATTACATGTTTGAAGCTAGCCTGGACAACTTAGTGAGTTCAAACCTGCTCTTTCGATCATGTGAGGACAATAGCAATAAGTTGCCATGACAGAAAGAGAAAGCAAACCCTCTTCACACACTGAATGTCATGGCACATTGATCTTGGACTTGTCAGACTCCAGAATTATGAAAAGTCAATTCCTATTGTTAAAAATTCCCCAGCCTCAGGTGTTTTGACACAGCAGCATGAAAGGACTAAGGTATCTAGGAATGCCTCCATTTCTCTCTTGTGTGGGAAGGACACTTTTGATGGCCATAGGATTATTGTTTCACAGGCTGTCTTTACTTTGAACAAATCAACCAATTAACTTTTTGGTTCCAGAGTTTCTAATGAAAAATTTAATAAGGAACTTATGAGGATATTTTGATGAAAAGTCCCTTTCTCTTAGCCATAAATGTGAAGAATATGTCATATCATGTATTAGTAAACAGAACATTTTGTTAATGTATCACAATGTGACTGAAGTGCTATTATTTTTTGACACCAACCTTTCTGAGTTGAAAGAAAGAAACTGAATACCTTGAGTGTATATATGATGAGGCCTTTAAGAACCAAAATTTATTACAGATTTTCATACTCAAAATGAAAAAGCTATTGAAGCATCCTATGGGTTTTAATTTCTAGACAAGTAAATAGCATTCTTCCAAATCCACTAAAGCAAAAGCTTCTGGAGTCCTTTTTTTATTACTATTACTAAGCTGGGAAAAATCCTAGAGGCCAAAAATGAAACAATGATTGAGCATTATATCCAGTCATGGCTGGGTCATATGATACTATGACACTGCAAGAACGAGTGCATAGAATTTTCAAACACCAATTCTATAAGGCCATGGCTATGGATGGCTGGGCTTTTGTAGGTAAGCACAGGGAGATTATTGTAAAGAGCTATCAAACTCACAGATCTTTAGCTCAATTGGTGGTTTGTTGGTTCTGGTTTTGATCTATTGATATTGGTTTTTTATTTTGAGGAATTTTTGAGGGTGAGTGGTTGGGTTTCAAATTGATTGTTATTTATTTATTTATATGGCATTTTTAGTTGATATTGCTGCTGAGGATTTGTATTGAGAGTAGAGTAGTGAGGTTATGGGAGTGAAATAGAGTCTCCCAGCCAGATCCTCTTTTGAGGACATCTTCATCTACCTTTATAGGGTTCTGAGGAAAATAAGAAAGACCACCTTTACCCAGGTGTAAACTGGCCTGACATAGTGCCATGGAAACACAGGTTGGCATAAGAACCCTGCAAAGGATAGAGCAGAACTTGTACCTCACTATAATATAATGAAAAGTGTGGACCACCAAAATGCAACCCAACCATTTCACATTGTTTAAGCCATTGAAAATATCTACCTCATAAAGGGGTATGCATGTGAGGAACAGCTATTGCAGTGGATTCCAGAGTTTGTTGGCATGCAGCAGGAGACCAGGAAAGAGTTAAGACTGATCACATGCACCATGCACTACTGCCACAAGAAAGACACCATGAACAGAGACCTTAAACCAGAGGTTATCCTGGTAGATACCAGAAGAAACATCCAACTCTGCAATTTATCTTGGAGCAGCAGATTCATGACTGGGCAGAGGCTGGGCACAATTTGTGGCACTGTACCATAACATGCCTTGGGACTGTACCTGTGTAAAGAATTTGATGGCCCCATGATGGACATCAGAAAGTTGGGTATCCTTTTGTACTTCATGGTCATAGGTGCCTCCTTCTCAAAGGAACCACCCTTTTGCAGGTTGTGAAAGAATAGGTCCTGCATGCAAGGTATGAGATTCCTTCTCATGCCTCAACTGAAATACAAATCATCACCAATCAGTTACTGAACATTGACCACATGCAAAGGTCCATCCATGATGGACAAAACCATGGGAACCCATGACTGAGATAGGCTTAGGAATATTACAGACTCATTCTATATCCAATCTCCAACCACCCTGGATCTCACAATTGAGAGTCATGTTTCATATGAGTTAGGGCCCATACAATACTTGGTATCTTTGAGAACAAAAAAAATTGATGAAGAATGACATTATATCTGATGTTCTAGCACCAGCAACAGATAATCCAATGGTAAGGCTACAAAATCCATATTAAACCATGTATCTAGAGGTTGGGTGTCACCCATACTGATTAGATCTTTCCAGCCTGAACTGCCAGTTAGCCTTCCCTTTGCTCTTTCCTATCTTGCCCCATGAACGTTAGCTGCCTATGGAGGACAATCAGTCAAGGCAGAAGAGCAAGAGATAAACCAGCCTGCTTGTCATTCTCATCTGCAGCCTGTAAGCAAGAACCTGCTCTTCCAGCATAACCCCCCAACATGTCCTTGTTGCCCTCAAACCGTCCCTTGGACCAGCATTAACAGGTGGGAGATAGAGAAAAACAAGTCTTCCCAGAGTAACTCATCATCTAAAGAAAATTCTGTCTCTACTGAGCAATCCCACAGTGGTACTCCAGTCCATACTAAAACAGCAAGAGCGAGAAGTGTGTGACTATAGGTATTCATGCCTTTATTCTGTGAATATGTTGCTATGTGTCATATTGCTTTCTGCTGATCCAAAAGACAGTCCCTGAATTTCAAAATAAAGTAACTCCAATGAAAGGAAGGCACACATACTCTGGTCTCAGAAAAAAAAAGTGGCTCCAATGAAAATGGGCAGCTAAGACACAGACAAAATGAAGTAGAATGAGAGATCACACCTGCTGGAGGGAGGCATGTGAATTGCCTGGGACTTTTCCAAGTGGATTCTAGTCAGGAGTGCACACCTAGCTGCCTAGGGAAAGGGGCCCACACTGACCCAACTAGACAAAACATCAGAGATTGTTTTACTGGCAGACTTCCATTCCCTGACCTTGTTTTTCTCTGTCATTTCTCCCATGTTTCTGGAATAGTAGAGGTATTTCTCTTTTTTAAAATTTGATAATGTATTTTATTTATTTTTATTCAATAAAGATGGTCTTACAATTAGGAGGAAATCATTATCAATCAAGAACAAATGTATAATGACAGAATAAGCCAAGGGTGATGCCATTCCATGGTTTCCTCCCTTGGGTTAGCCATGGTTCCAAGTTTCCCCCTACTTAATCCCCATGTTAATTGGACTTCTCTTAGAAGTCGAAGGTTCTCCACTGGGTTGATTACCCCATACTCCCTCCCTCCAGTATCCTTGATATCCTTCCTATTCCCTTCCCCCTCCCTCTCACCCTCCCTGTGTCCCCCAGCATCCTAGGCCAGGTTCCCCCTGTTCATGTAAAAATTCATACATGTTGAGGTTATTAATAGCTTAGCCATCTATCATACTGTTCCGAATGTATTCTAGCTTCCACAAATGAGAGAAAGCATTCGGCCCTTGACTGTCTGAGTTTGGGATATTTCACTTAGCATAATTTTTTCCATCTCCATACATTTGGCTGCAAATGACATCATATTATTTTCTCTAAAAGCCAAGTAGAATTCCATTATATATGTGTACCAAAGTTCTTGAATCCACTCGTCAAGTGAGGGGCATCTGGGTTGGATCCATAATTTAGCTATAATAAATTGAGCTTTATAAATATTGTTGAAACTGTATCTCTACAATATGCCGATTCTAGCCCCTATGGGAAAATATTCAGGAGTAGGATAGCTGGATTATAAGGTGGTTCCAACCCTAATTTTTTGAGGAGTCTCCACACTGCTTTCCAGAGTGGCTGAACCAGTTTGCAGTCCCACCAGCAGTGTGACAGTATTCCTTTTTTCCCATAGCCCCTCCAACATCTGTCTTTGTTCGTATTCTTCATTTTTGCCACTAGGGAGTGTGAAGGCCCAGTCTCACCTGGAGAGTTAAGGACTATGGAGTCTTGGTTATGCACAGAAATCAGAGACTGAAAGTGCAGGATAGCACTGCATCCAGGCTGTACCTTTTGTTCAAAGGTCCCTGAGTCTGATGCTAGTTCCTGCCTTGTTTGAGAATTTCAATCAGTGTCTGAAGTAGGTACAGCCAGTGACCACTTGGGTAAAATGCCCTATTGAGCAGAGTTCTGATCACAGACTCCTCCTTTTTGGGTGTGTAAGATGGTGGGCAAGAAGCCTTCAATTGCATGTCCAGTGAGCATGAGAGAGGGTTCCCAGTCCTACACAGCCCCATGGGTAGACAGCAAGGATACAGAGCAATTGGATCCGATTCTCTGCTTCTCCAGACTGAGGTCCCTAATATGCAGCAATTCAGATGGGTCTGGTTTTACTTTTGATGAAGGAGTGACCAGCCCTGCCCTCAGGGAAGTCTCAAGATGATGGTGCCACACAGTTTATTTGCACAGATGTAGGGTCCCTAGTTCATGTGAATTATATCATCCTCAGGGCTGCTGACCTGATCTCCACAGATTGTGAGTGGAGGATTCTGCTTCAGCATTCACTGCTGTGTTTGAGTTAAATTACTTATGTGTTCCTTCCTCTCCTCCAGGATAAATCCCGCCCCTTGGCTGTGAAGCCAGCAGGGGTGGGGCTGCATGACTAACAACCCTTTAACTTTGTTATTATAAAGCTTCCTTCCTTTGATAGTATTGACTTAGGGGAGAGAGTCCCCTGCACACAGACTGGTACTATTCCTACCATTCGTGACTACATCCAGTTTCTACAGCATGAATTTTTGTTCAGGAGTACTGGGTGATGGCTGCTGCTGGCATGGACTCCATGTTCTGCCTCCTGCAGAATTATTTCTTAATAAATTTCTGTTTCTTAAAAATTTTGCAATAAAATCAATACTTTAAAATTGAAAAAAGTTGACACCTGTAATCAATTGCATATATTAATATATTAATTTTATTGACATGAAATTATACTAGTTATATTTCTATGTATAATATCTACTCTAACACTAATGTCTTGAAACAGTAATAGGCACAAATTAATTCATATGTATTTTAGATTGGTATATTCTAAGCAATATCAGATAGTTCTACCCAACAAAAGAAATTTGTAGACAATTCTCATCTATGACTATAATTTTTTAAATATCTAAATTAAATTATTATTTATAGATCAAAACTAGTACCTTGGGGGCTGGAGCAGTGGCTCAGTAGTTGGAGTGCTTGCCTGGTGTGCACAAGGACCCAGGTTCAAATCCCATCACCACATACACAAAAAAGTGTTGGAGGAAAAAAATAAAGTTGATTCTTCTCTCTCTCTCTCTCTCTCTTGCTCTCTCTCTCTCTAAGAAAAATCTAGTATTTTTGTGAGCTTTTTCATTGCTGTGACCAAGAGACCTGACAAATACCCTAATATCTAAACAACTAGATATAGCTATTCTTCATTAGATATATTGAATATATTAGTCATAATCAAATAAGAATCATTCTAAGAATGCAAGGTATAGAATTATACCAAAAGTTTTATCAATACAATCTATCATATCAATAGCTTAAAGAATATAATTTGTGCCTTTAAGCAAATACTTTAAAAATCAAATGCAATTTAATATTCATTCAAGATTAAAATAAACATTAATTTATTAGAATTAATCAGAATAATTTATCAGAATACCTGAAGAAACCCTTAATTTTATATTGTGATAAAGAGATGCATACTATAAAATGCTTGCCATTAAAGTCAGAAAGTAAATAAGGGTGCCCTCTTTGCCCTTTATGCTATAGTGCTGTAGTAAATATTGTAGTGAGATATATAAATTGGAAAAAGAGAAACACACTTTTTATTTGAAATTGCTATGAATGTCTTCATGGGAAAACAATCTTTTAATAAGTATGTATGTAATAAGGGAATTCCATTGTGGTTGTGGAAGGCATTAGAAGCATTGAATAATAAATAGTTTTGTGTGACACCAGCTATAACAAATTGGAAAATGTAATAAAGGCACTGCCTTCATAACTACCCCAAATTCCTTATAGAACCTTAAAATCTTACTGATGTTTAACACCTTAACATTTTTTTAAGGACATAAAAGATGACCTGAATAAATGGAGAGAGCTGCTGCATTTGGGAATTTGAAGACTTAGTAGAGTAAAACCACCATTTCAATGATTAAAACATCACTAAAAACATTTGAAAAGCTGAGGAAATTGTGAACAAAAAGGAAGATAGGGAATTGACCTTCTGTGCTGTTCAGTATTGTACACCTATATTAAGGAAACAATGCAAAGTCTAATTATATCAATGAATAGATCAATATAAAATATTAGAGCTGAACTAACAGGATGTACAGATAGTACTGAGGCATGAGGTAGGAGAAATATTCAAAGACATGGAGGAAAGATGGGCCTTTAAGCAAATTGTGTTTGAAAAACTGTCTTTTTTATATACAAAGAGAGTAAACAGAAACATATGAGTGGGAAATGGGGGATGATAACATTTGCCATACTAAAAAGTGAAAGTTTCACAATTTGGCTGTTCTGAATTGCACTGCTATAAACATTCATGTGTCTCTATCATTATAGTGTGTTGGTTTTAGTACTTGTTGGTAAACACCAAAGAGGGGGAACCAACCCAGGTGTCCATCAACAAATGAATGGATGAAAAAAATGTACATACATATTCTATGACTAAAAGTCATGGAGAAGAATGGAATTATGGCATTTAGTGGTAAATAGATGTAACCAGAGAATACCATGGCAAGTGAAATATGTCAGACTGAGAAAGTCAAGATTCGAATATTTTCTTTCACGTGGAAGCTAGACAAAATTAAGGAGAAAAAGTGGGAGAATCCCATGAAAATACAAGGAAGATCAGAGGAATAAAGAAAGGGAATTGAGGAGGAGGAAGAGAATGGGAAAAGGGAGGAACTGAGGAATAAACTTGACCAAATTATGCTATATACACATACAAATATACCAGAGTGAATTTCATTATTATGTAATTCAAAAAACAAAAAAATGGAAGGAAGACTGGCAAAGTAGAGGAAGGAGAACAGAGTGACAGGTAGAAAGAATAAAAGTACTCAGGTCTAAAATGGAGTAAATTATATCCCATACATGTATGATTATGCCAAAATAAAATCCAATGTTATATATAACTGTATCGCACTAATAAAAATGTATTTTATTTGTATTTTATTCAAACAGTGAGGGACAGAGAGAGAGAAAGAGAATCAATTTTATTTAGTTTTCCATGTGGCCTTTGTTGCTCCAAAACTTTATCATATGTGTGGTGCTGGTTTTCGAACCCACGTCCTCGCACATGCTAGGCAAGCATTGTAACCACTAAGCCACTGATCCAGCCCCAATAGAAATGTTTTTAAAAGTATCTAAAATCAAGAAAATTCATTTCAAAAATGAAAATGTTTGTCTTCAACTGTGGAAATAATGGACTGGAAAGAATTCAGGTGGGGACTACATTTTTTAATAATCTTAACTAATACTAATGTTCCAAAAATATATATATATTTAATATGAATATTAAATTAACACAAGTTAGGTGTTTCTGTTGTCTTTTTAAAATTTTAAATAATACCTCATTTCCTAAAAAAAATCATTTAGAAATTTCAATACATATTTTGATATTTGAAGCTTTAATAGCACTGAGTGCATGAACACAATTCATATTCCGTGACAGTTTAACTTGAATTTTTGTCAGACTGCTCAGTATCTACAAAGGTAATACATAACTGCATATGTAAAATCAGAGATTAAGTGTCTGTTAAATTTTGGGTGACAATAGTATAGATTTTTGTCATATACATTGTTATAACTCTATATTACTATTAACAATTCAGTGATAATAGTAGAAGTTGAGAACGTATGGTCTATGGGCAGTATATTTCTGGCTTACTGAATTCACGTGAACCACAAACTGGGAATGTTTTTTACATTTGTCAATGACTACATAGGTGATTCTATATTGTCTTCAATTTTTCTTCTTGGCCTTCAATTTTTCTTCACAAATAATTGCCTTTTGACTCCACAGAGAAAATTTTGCCAAACTCTGATCTACGGAACAATAAAGTATGTATAAATTTGGTTAATTAAGAGAAAAAAATTGTCAAAACTTGTGTTTAGCAAGATTTCCAACTGTTCTCAACAGTAGAGTTAATTACCAGTAGTTGATCCAGGTGTTCCAAGTAAACACAGTTTGTAATTTATCCCTAAATGTCTGGACTAAGGAATTTTGTTATTCAAACTACCATAAAAAAATTGGACCAATTCCAACTTAAGAATGTACCAGCAAATTTATTTTGGGCAAGGAGTATGCAATTCCTCTAGACGCAAAATAAACATCTGCTCTTCACTTGGTGCAAATTCTATATACATGGCAGGTTCAGATGATCAACTTTACTAACACAGTTGTCATAAATATTGACTGCAAGGAGCTTATTGATTCTGTTTAATTTGGCACATATCAATAGGTCAGAATAATCAAACTAGACTCTATACTTAGATGACTATATAACTGGTTAATGGTTAATACTCAAAGAATTACCAGAATAAAAAATTCTATCCTTGATTATGTAATTTATTATTTCAGAAGGAAAAGTCTCAATTTTATTACAAAATATTTTAACAGCAAAATCTATATAAAATACAATTTATTTTAACTACAATTTAAACCAAATTTTAGGAATGTGATATAGAACCACTTTATTCAATATGACACCTAATAACCAAGTAGCTATGTAAACTAAATTAAAATTACAGTAATTAAAAATTTCTCTTGCATTAGTCATATATCAAGTGCTCAGTAGGCACAGATGGCTAGTGGCCAGCATTTTGGACAGCACTGAATTAGAACATTTTCATCACTAGCACAGCGCAGGTACAGAAGATAAACTGAGGTTCAGACTGAATAGAATCATGTCTAGAAGCAGTGACAAAAAATAGAATAAAAATTTTTTTTACTTAAGATTCATCTGATTTTGAATGTGAACTGAGTATAGTTTTTGGTTTGGACAACAGTTTTGATTGTATTTAATTTGAGTGGGTATGGTACATATCCATGTGAATATGTCCAAAATGCTACCCTTAACTGTTAGATTCTGATTCTTCAGCCACAGTCTCATTAGGAAACAAACCACAACCTGAGATATTCTAACATTAGATGATCTATGGTTAAGGGCGCAATTGCAGAAAGTACTCTCTGTTGACTCTGCCATGTTTAAGATACATTTTAGCTGACTCTTTATGTTTTAGTTCATTAAATGCTCACAATAACCCTGAGAGTTTTACTTCTCTTATTATACTTATGTAGATATGGTGCCATAGGCTGAAATGAGTTATTCTAAAAAGCCTTTATTTAATCCCTTATCCCCTGTACTTTACAATGTACCTAATCTGGGAGATTCCGTCTTTAAAGCAGTGATTAAGATAATAAAAGGAAGATGTTAAAGTGAACTCTAATCCAATATGACTGGTGTCATTATCAAACAAGGGAATTTGGACATACAGAGATACCAGGAAGCTCACTTATTAAGAAAAGACCATGTGAGGACACAGGGAGAAGTCACCTAAATGCAAGTCAAGGAAAAAGGCCTCAGAAGAAAGTAAACCTATCAACATCTTGATGGTGAAGGAATTGAACCTGAAGAACCAAGGGGAAATAAATTCTGTTGTTAAAACCAAACTGTCTATGACATTTTGTTATGACAGTTCAAGAAAATTAATACATATTTTATTGGTCCATTTTCATGATTATATACAGATACCTGAAGTGACTACTTTATAATGAAAAGCT
This sequence comes from Aplodontia rufa, assembly GCA_004027875.1. Taxonomy (NCBI): domain Eukaryota; kingdom Metazoa; phylum Chordata; class Mammalia; order Rodentia; family Aplodontiidae; genus Aplodontia; species Aplodontia rufa. Next base: position 41,339 of record PVKS010010618.1, on the reverse strand, counting down.
CACACTTTGGAGACTGGAAATATAAGCAGCATGATAGTGGCTCTGGTGAAGGTCCTCTAGACAGCATCATAACATGGCAGGAAATTCCATTTATCTGCATTTCTGTGTGGTCTCTCTCCCTCTCCTTTTAAAACCACCAGGTTTCAGTCATGGTGCTCCACTGTATTCACTCAATCTAATTTGCTTCCCAAAGGCCTAAGCTATCAACCCTATTGTCAGATTTTCTACTCTGTTGATGATATAAACATAAGACTCAGGGGGTTAAATGCCTACTCGAATTTGGGGGTGGGTGTGGATGACAAAGTGTATTTAATTAACAGCATGTATAATTAAAGCTCAGAGTGTAGTTTTTCTAAAGTCAAACAACTCTGCTGGAGGAAGAAATATGACTCAAACTTAGATCTGTTTAAGTAAATTCTCTTTGTGTTGCATCATGATGGCTTCCATATATAGTGGTAATAATACCTTCAGTCTGTTATAAGTAATATTTTGCTGTGAAAGATTTGATACATTCTCAAAGGAGATCCTAACATTTCCTTTATAGAATTTCATTATGTTGAAGTTGTGAAAGAATTGAGGATCCATCTCTGTTTTGCTGATCTATGGTTTAATGTTCCCTCTAATGTCTGCTGGCCAAGCAGACTCTCTCTCTCTCTTTTAAATTTCCAACTTAAGGGTTTACTTGTCATTGAATAAAAGGAGCAACTGGTTTTTAACCATTATTATATCTGACTTTACTTCTTTACTTCATTAGAAAGCACAAGGCAGAACCAATATCTTCTCCTAGATCTCCACTGTAAGTTTCACCTGCCAGTTTTTAATCCTTACAAGCAGTCTCTCAGCCAATAGTCTAAGTGGAGAAGAAATTACCGGTAGGTGATTTTCTTTATTACTACTGCTCATCTAAACTTTACCATATGAGAAAAACTCAGTTCTTATTTTTTTTAGTGTAACGGTTTATAGAAAAATCCTGGTGCTGAGTCTATTTTGTGGGTGTCAGCATTTTTCAGAAATATGATTCACTTTCAAGGACTATGACATTCTGAGTCCACAGCCTCTTAATGTTAAGGTGAAGAAAATGAGTAAGGAAGATCTCTTGTATCTGCAATGAATTTCAAAAGGGAAATTATAAAAAAAGAACAGAATATTTATGACATTGCATAAGCTTACATTTTGCTGTTTGAGTACATAATCAAAATAATGAGGGTGAAACCTTCTATTAGGAAATGATACATTCTTTAGATTGATACACTGAACTGCAACTGACTGCAAAAACAGAATGTCCTAATGAAGCTAAAGTTGTGAGATTAATTGCTCTCTTATATTCATTTTTAATGAAGAGTAACAATTGACTTGACAGGCTAATTATTATAACATCCTGGGTCCACAGTATGTAATAAAAGTTATAATGTACCAGTCAATCAAAATCTGTCACTTCTGTTATTGTGCTTGAAATCCTCAACTTCTGTGTTTGTCATGTTAACTGGATGACATATGGAAATTACAAAAGGTGTTATCCTCAAGCGAAAAGAGAAGCATGAAATATTCAGCACATATTTCTATTGTAATTGATGTGAAGTGGCTTTTGAGTACACTGAGCATGCATTCTTCCCAATTTTATAATTATTATTATCACCATGAAGAATATTGAAATGGAAATTTTGATAAGATGCACTAAATCTTAGTGCACTTTTTATTGTTGGATACTATAGGTGTTTGTAGGGTAAAAGGAGATTAAAATACAAACTTTTTTTTATTAATTTTTTTATTTTTGAGCAACCTTACAAGATTTTAACAAAACAATATACAATGTGTATAAGATGTGTATATATTCTGGACATTTCAATTGTCCCCAGGAGTGCCCCCCCCAATTAACCTCCCTTATCCCTCCCTTCCTCTTCCCATTATAACTCTAAAAATAGTATTAAATTGTAAAGCATTACATCTTATCTGAATTTAATTCATGTTTCTAGAATACAAACTTTTAATGAAAGGTATATTGATATTACATGCAGAAGTCATTGCTGATGTTGCTGGATTGTTTTAATTTAAATTAAGCAGCTCTATGCTTTCTTTATAAATAATAGAAATGGTGCTTTTCTGGGAAATTTCCTCTTTTAAGTGCATATGTTTGTAATTTGCTACCTGAATGTGTATGATTCTTCTTTCAATTACAATTCCACCTTTCCATTGCCCAATCGTGTTTACAGAAGCACCCTCTCATTTATATTTAGAGTTCCTGTGAACAAAACAGAGAGAGAAAACCACAATGAAAAGAAAGAACATGACACAACGAGTCCAGCAGTCCAGTATCCAAGATGATGGGAATCAAAAATCCTTTTAACAATATAGTGTGAATAAAAATTACAGGAAAAATTTCCAGATGCCAACAAGTATGATTAGAAAAGAACAATGCTTTTGCATTTTTAAGAGATCTTTCAGGGTCATAACCTGATGGAAGAACACATTTTGTACTTCTCATCTAAGAGGCTGTCCATTTCCAGAGTTACCACAATGTATTTTATCTACACAACATTTTCTCATAGCTTAGAAATTTTCTTTATAATTATCAAAATAACTATCTTATCATTTTGACAAAGATATTTGTTGTATACCATTCTTGAACATATCTAAAAATTAAAATGTAAGAAAATTTAATTGGACTTATAATTCCTAAAATTTCTTTGCAATTCAAGTTTTATGAAATATTATTTGACTTAAGGTAAGCACTATTTATATTTTCTGTACCATGTTGTCCTCTGGATCATTAAGAGAATTTGTAGTGCAGCACTTTTTGAAAAGCATTTCTTATTGTCTCCTAAGTTGCTGATAATTCTTTATATGTTGTTATTGTTCTTTTGTTCTCACTAACATTTGTCAGCAGCAGGTTGTCAGGCAGCAAACTGAACTCATAAGTTCCTCAACTCTGTGGGTGGGAGGGTGCAGGAACTAAAACATGAAGGGTTTCCATTTGTCTGCTCTAATGACCAAAAAGGATAACAAAGTTTTGCATGTACGGGGAATAACTATGTTACCCCTGTCACTAGAATAACTGTAACTATAATGTGGCATTGCATAAGATGAAACAGCCCAATTCTAAAGATATTAAAACATGAATAACAATCCCTCTTAAAACTGAAGGTATATAATAGTATCCACTAGGTTATTCCATATCAATTTGACTTCTAAGAGACATTCATATTCCACAAAGACATACATAATGGAAATTTTTGGTCATTCATTTTACTTATGACTGAAATTTCTCCTCAAATAAGGAAGTAAAAAAAGATGAGCTCTGTCCTTGCGTACCAACTAAGATGTCATTTACTGCAGCTTACGGAGTTCAAATCATTCTCCTACAAAGAAAGAATGTGATTACTCTTTCAGATTGCAGCACCTTTAATTGATCTTTTAAATCAATATACTACCTAATAGGCAAACAAATGATATTACTGATTATTTATCAACATATTTCAGTCAGCTTTTTCACCATTGTGACCAATCTCAACAAAAACAATGCCTAGAAAGAAAAGTGTATTGTTGCTTTCAAATTTGGGGATTCAATTCATAGCCAACTCTATAGATCTGTGCAGGTGAGGCAGGAAGGGCACGGAGGTGGATAGTAGCACAGGAAATGGCAACATGGAAAGAGAGAGAGAGAGAGAGAGAACTCAAAACACCGGGGACAAAATATAAGCCTCAAAGATTTGTACTGGGTGACCTACCTCATTCATCCACCTACAGCTACTGTCCATTTAATCTGTATCGGTGGATTGATGCACTGATTAGGTTAAGGCCTTCACAACACAAATATTTCACATTTGAAAATTCCTCCATTATTTCACATGTTAGTTTTGGCGGACAACTCATATTCAAACCATAGCAAACTATATATACAAAATAATTAAAGCAATCTTTGAAAGTAAGAACATAGATAATTCATTCGTTTGATTATGGTCCTGTAACGCCAATCCTTTCTAACCAGGCTGTTGCTAAAAATACACCAATAACAAAAATAAGTCAATATCTCAGATTTGAATCTTAGGTTTCATTGATTTCAACTTTTGCTCATCTTTAACTTTTTGTATACCTTTAAGAGGAAAACAGAATCAGTTTGCAATACATCTTATTGTGAGGTTTTTCCAATATTAAACATAAAAAAATGATTGTTTAGCTCTTGCTCTTGATTCAGGAGATTCTTTTGAGTGCAAGACTAGATGAACTTTATTTACTTTACATTTCTCTCTCACAAAGTCTCATTTGTTTGGCATATTTTGCTATATTGAATTTATTGGTCTATTTTCTCTAAGGGATTATTTGACTGAGTCCCCTCCATTTCTTCTCTCCTATCTCACTGGCTAACCTCTGCATTTGTCTTTACTAAAGCATTTTACCTTTAGCTAGTTTTTCCTCAAAAATTGGTCTCAGCAGTCTACTCAGTCTTCCATACCAGTGATCCATAGACATGTATTGGAATGAACACATTTGGAGTGTGTATGTGTGTATGTACAAACATATATATAATCTCTCTGTGCATCTACATTTTCTTCCTCTACGAATTTTGACTATTTTTGCCCAAATTCCACTCATATATGATCGTATCATCAATTGAAAGCTTATATATCATAATATTACTGATAGCATAGCTAAGGATCGGAGTATAGTTTTCAACACTTCTCTATTATTTGCCTATATTTGCATTAGTTTTATTTTCAATCTGTCTTTAAAGGAAAAGTTTAAAACTATTTTGTGAAGGAAAGAGTAAATGTAGTCAAAGCTAAACAATATAATCTAAGTCTTTCTTTTTTAGATTTTGTGAGTTGGAATGTTCAAACACTGAAAGAAACTAAATGGTAAATATTACCTTCTAAAGTCAAGGGTCCTTGATTTTTTTCCTTTGCTAAGAATTCCACCCATCTAGGACATACTCACCCAGAGTCATCTAACAAAGTGACTGAGTGGGCTTTGGGTGTCATGTCTTCTACTAATTGTAGATGAACCTTAATTTCTTCAATGCATATAGATTAGACTCTCTGATGTCTACATTTTATTTCTTTCCCCATGTCAGTGGATGTTCTCATAGTATCTAAAATGCACTGGCCTCACTGGGAGATCCCTGCTGTATTGTAAACTCCTTGATCTTGTTGCTAGGTCAAATATGTGAAAGATGACGTATTTGATTCTTCTGCTTGTGTTGACCTCTCTACCTTGAAGGGGTTTACCTTGAAATAAACTTCATGCGCTTGAAGTTGGGAAAAACCATCTTGCAAAGACTAAACCGAATAGCATTCATTAAAGGAAATATTGTTTCGATGTAGCTTCCATGTCTCTGAGTTTGAAAATGTTCCCCTAAAGTACTGAGCAAAGAAAAAAATAAATGATCAAAACCAGGCCATTTGCTTTGATATGTTGCAATTGCTGATAGAAAGTAATATCTTTGGCCGTTTTTTTTCCATTATGAACAAAATACATAGGCAAATTTTTCTTTTTCATCCATTTTCACTAGGAGATGGATAATATCGGTGAGTAGAGGCTAAATCATTCCTCACATTCTATTTTTTTTAACTTTACAGTTTGTATCTGCAACACAGCATATTTCCAAAATAAACTTTGCTTTCTTACTACAAGGAGAAATAGGTAAGTTTTCAATATTCCATTACATAATCAATTACTGATCATCTACCATGTGAACAGCACATTAGGGAATACATGTTAAAAAAAAATTTGGCCCCAAATCCTTCATGAAATTCAGTCTACTGAGCATGACAGATGTGGAAAAATATAATGTTAACAAAATCTGAAATGAATATCTTGCTTTAACAATAAAAGCAATGAAATAATTAATTCTGTTTAAAGATCAAAGAAGTAATTTGGCCTTGAAAGATCAGTAACTATGTGCCAGAAAAAAATGGATGAGAATTTTGGAGAAAATGTAGAAAACAAGAGAACATGCATCATGTCTAAACAATGCTTGTTTCTTTGTTATGTAATGAGTAAGGAAGAATGACTAGAATTAAAGGAATTTTTTTAGAATTTGTGCAAATATAAAAAATGTCTCAAACATTTAATTTGAGGTGTTTATAAACTTTATTTCATGCATAAGTTGTTTTTTATAATTTTGAGGTTGTAATTACCATATTAAATCAGAGGTTTTTTTTCTTTTAAACCTAATAAAAATATTTCTGAATAACTTAATCATAAGATATTTTTTATTTAAAGACAACTGATAAGGACAAGTATAACAAAAATATCAGAAAAGGCAGGACACAGATCAGGTTGAGACTTGTGTGGAAGAAGCTCACATGCACTTGATAAAGTCTGTTTTTATTAGATTAAATTGTTTTCTAGTATTTTATAACTTTGTGCCTTTACCACAAAGTTTAATTTTAATAGGAAAATCTAATTTAATTATCTTGGACCAGAGAGCCAATGTTTAACCTGGTGGAAAAAGAAGTAGCACACATGGAATTGGGCAGAGAATTTTTTAAAGAGGGATTCTTACCAAAAAAGATTGAAAATAAAAGCATGCTTAGAAAAATAACAACGGTTCTTCATTGTGTTGCTAGGTTTCACAACATAACACAAAATCGTTTGATTTGATATTAACAGTATAAGAAACTCACTCAGCATCCTTTGCTATCATATGTATCACACTCTCAGATGCTCTTATTCTATTACATCATATGCATATCCTGTATTTAGATAAATATCTAACCTATGACATGTATAAGTCTGCCTGTCTCCCAAAAAGGAAGTCAGTCCTAAGCTTGGTTACTGGAGCAACTTCAGAATCTTGGAGCTTAATTCTTCTTTTCCTGTTTCTTGTCATTGTTATCACTGTTACTTTTATTCTAGATATTTTATAATATTTGTTGTGTGTGACCACGATCCATATGCCATTCATTAGGTGTATGAAAAAAGAAAGAGCAAGATATGACTTTGGTCTTTTAATGGAATCTTGTCAGCAAACACTGTAATACTGGCTTCTGCAAATCTAGAGCTTGTACTTATGTTGCTCCTTCTCCTAATTATTTTCCCTTCCTTGTATCAATAACAGCTATTTGGACTAATTTTCCTAACCATTCATTTTAAAGCTTATGATTTTTTTGTGATTCTACCTAAATAACTTCTGAGCAGTCTTTTTTTTTTTTTAAATTTACTACTGGCACATTAGTGAAAGCAGTGCCATACAAATAGAATATATTCCACTTTACTATATTTGTCTAATAAAATCATACCTACCTACCAAAGATTTGTGTACTTTTTGATCTGTAAATCTGATGTTATAAAGTTTCTAAGATGACCACAAGACATTATCACTCCAATGTTAGATGTCTATTTTTGTATGCCAGAGTGGAAGCTGAACCTAAGGTAGATAACATAGGATTTATTTTAGAGAAGAACAGAGACTAATGTCATTTGTCGGTTCCTGGATGTTTTCCATTCTGGCTCTAAGATAAACAGTACCATATGATAGTTTATAAAAGACAACATATTCTTCATAACAGTGCCTTAAAAGAAAATGTGTTGACAGCAGTATCTTAATGTCACACAGGTGCTTGTTAAACTTTGATGAGAGCCTAGCATCATGTAAAGAAATATTCCTTTGAGATTGACTACTAAAGCCATGATTTTACTCCCCAATCTAGGATATTACCCTCAATATGAGGATGATGCATCCCAAAGGCCCCATCCAATTTCTCATAGACACTACAGGAATCACTGCATCTGCTGTGTCTTCAAATCAGTTTCAAGAGTCATTAACAATGTACCCTGGTATTGCTTAGTCTTGGTCTGGGACTCAGGCAGATTTTACCAGTTTTAATTTCATCTGATAAATGTGTCATAACAGGACACCTTAACATATTCAAAATCCTAAGTAGCTTTCCAAATATTGTTTGTTCTCATTAGCTGTAGCAGAACAAAGCTGAACCGCATTTCATTTACTATGCAGGTGATGTCCTGATATGCTTCCAGACTATTCAAACTCCAGAAATTTTCCTGAAGTGAAAATTTGTTAAATCTTCTATTTGTTTAGAATATCTCCTATCCCATCCTACAAAACTGTTGATTGAACACCTATATATTACATGACAAACCACTACTCTCTGGAAATTAACATCATAGTATTCTCATTGTTATGAGATGGTCAATGGAAGAGTATGTAAGCCAATATCATGAATTAAATTGTTATACAGTAAAAGAAAAGTGTGGTAGGCTGAATGATGGCTCACAAATATTTCACACAACCCTAGGACTTGTGAATATATTTATATTATATGGTAAAATGTCCTTTCTCAGGTATTTAAACACAAGATCTTATGATAGGCAGGTTATCCTAGATTATCCAGGGGGATCCAATGTCATCACAAGAGTCTTTATAAGACTGATATGGGAATATCAAGGCAGACAGGAAATGTGAAGAGGAAAGCAGAGGTGAGAGTGATTAGAAATCAGTAACTAAAGAATTCACATACCCTATAGAATGTAGAAAAGGCAAGGAAATGGGTTCTCCTCAGAGAGAATGCAGTTTTACTTAACCATTTTAGATTTCTAATATCCAAATATTGTATACATTTTTCTTGGTCTAAGTCACTAGGTTTGTGGTAATTTGTTGCAACATCAGTAAAAATATAAGAATATTCTTACAAGGTACAATGGTAAATGTTGGCTTTATTGGACAAAATTAATTATTTCAAGAGCTAGCAGCTGCATTACACTATTGTGGCAGGGCAATAATATCAGGGAGTGTGTATATAATTTAAGTCAGTGTTTATTTTTTTCTTTTACTTTTTTTTTCAGAGAGAGAGGAACAGTGAGAGAGAGAGAAAGAGAGAATCAATTTTATTTAGTTTTTCATGTAAATTCCATTGCTCTGACACTTAGTTGTGTTCATGGGGCTGGGGTTTAAACACACATCCTCACGTCCTCCTGTATGCCAGGCAAACATGTAACCACTGAGCCAACCGCTACAGTCTGAAGTCAGTGTTGATTAACTTTTGATAATTCCATAATTTTCTAAGACTCATCAGGAATGTTACAAGTCAAATTAAAGATCTGAATAGAGATTTGAAATTCCTACCCCTCACTTACATTTTAGATCTTTTATTGAGCACGAATGTCTTTGAGAATTAATGTCCCAAGGATGAGACATTGGTTTTGTAAGGAAAAGTGTCTCTGATAGCTTCTGCTTAACCATTTCTTAAAATATAACACTTGGATTGTAGTAAGTGGAGGATTTTTCCACTTCTTGTGATTGTACAATCAGATCATCACTCTCAGGAATATGCAAAAAATAAAACAATACCAGACAGGATTTGGGTTCAAAATCAGCCATCCTGTGTTACCTAACTCTACAGGTCCCCATTTTTTCCTACAGTCCACAGTGGTATTCTCCACCATTATGCACCTCAGACTCTCCAAAAGTTACAGGCATTTTTCATTATCTGCTGTAAAGTTGTTCTAGATATTGATCGAGGTCTCATGTGGAAGGCTAATAAAAGATTCACAGCTTGCATTTCTGGTTGCAAAATGTGTATAGTTTCCTTTTTCTTCATGAAATCACATTTATCCTTCATTTCTGGTAGTCGACTTTCCCACTGTCAGCTATGTATAAAGAATTTATCTTCTCATGTGATCTGGTTCTCTTTCAAACCATTAGGCTCAATGTGTTGAGCCTAACAAATGGAAAGATGCACAAGAAAGATTCCAACCCTCATTCCAATATTGCTACATCTGTTACAAGACTTCTAGATAGGGACAGGGTTGACCTTTCAATATCATTTATAAAATTGAATCCAGGTTTGTTTTATTGAAATCATAAGAGCAGTTAGCTTCCTCAATATGTTCATGAATGAAGGAACTTCATAGAGAATAACTATTTTGATAAATCCAGTCTCATCCAGAATGATGTTTTTCAACCCCCTCATTATTACAAATAATTTTCCAATTTTGACTACATAAATTAGTGAATTTCCATACATCTCTCTGGGACCATCACTTAGCTCCATTATTCAAATTCTGCATGATTCAAAATCTATGCATATTTTTTTTCATGATTCTGGATGCTGGGCTCTGAGTACAGGAGTTGTTTGATTTCTCCTGCATGAGAAATATGTATTCTTTCCATAAAGCTATGTTTCATAAGGATTCAAGAGATCAAAACTTTCTATCTGGTTTTATATTCTCATACGATCTAATTGCCCCAGCTGTTGGTGCTATGTTATGTCTAGTGCTGGGCTTTAACTTTACATAAGAGAACTTAAAAAAATTGTAAACTTGATTTTTAATATAGCAACCTCCAAAATTTAATTTCTCAGTTTGAGTGATCTCAGCCCTACTGCTGAAAACAGAAGAACTTTCAGCAGTTACAGAAAGATCCCGAGTTTTAGTCCATGCCTAGAGGCAAGAAATTTAAGATTTAAACTTGTTATTCTTTTGTTTATAAAATCTTTAACATTGTCAGAATTAACTCTTTTTTTCCTTGGTTGAAAAATTATTTCACCTTTCTAAACTTTTCTACGACAGCTGTTAGTTACCCAAAGCTTTGCTCTTGTTGGACACCTGGTTATAGAAGGCCACAAGGAGCTACTTAGCTATTTCACTACCTATTAACTTGGGGTAATAACTATTCAGTTCTGGAATATCAATGGGGATCTCAATGTCATTTCTTTCAGTTCAATACCATAAGTCATTATAAACATTCTGCATTTCTTTAAGGTTCTATTGTCTACAATCCATTGTGACTAGTTGTATCAGTTACTCTGGGCACTTTCTCCAGATGTATGCATCCCAGATAACTTTAAGTTTTAAAATCTAAAATAAACAGATGAGCTTCAGGGGAACACATATTAGGAAGTTCTGGAAATTTAGGTCGATGGAACTAATTAGTAGTCTTTCTACATTGTAGACATTTATGATGATATAGTTCCAAGTTTTCCATTCCTGGATAACTTTCCTTAACATGCAAATATCTGGGTAGATTTGGCTATCTGGTGTCAGTGCCCTCAACCTTGGGTGGATATTGGTGGTGGTGTGTGGCAACTTAATTTGTAATCACCTGGAAAGCATGTGAAGTGGAAAAGCAGTGTGCTGCGGGGATTGGAATCAAGGGAGTCGAAGGAAGAGACACTGGTTAGGCAAAGACAACAGATGGTTAATGAAACCCTGAGTATGCATGTTAATTTTTGAAATTTTCAATGCTGTTCTTAATAGATAGCTCTCAATGAATGTTCCATTTAAATAATAGGAAAATCATTGTTACTTTTAAGGTTATTAGTGTATATACAACTTTCAAGATACATAAAAGCTAAAATGAAGGCCATGTAATAATTAGTTGATAACGGGCATCTTATATATTAAAATGTTATCATATAAACATCATATTACATGCAATGATTTAATTACAGTGCCTGCAAATATCTAATTTAATTTCCATGTACCAAGTTAAAGTGAGCAAAACTTTTGCTTTGTATTGTTATAGTCTGAAATGAATATGAAAAAAATACATTATAATGAAAAGAATAAAGAATCTAGAAATTAAGGACTTAGAATCTACATTTTGCTTCTCCACTTTCTATAAAAACATATACAAATCTTGGAAAGAAATTTTAAATTTTAAGTTAAATACTTCCTCCCAAATATGACCAAATCAACTCTTATCTACTGATTGTAAGTTGATAACTGCTCCTTACAGAGAATGTACTACAGATTGATACCAGAGATTATCATCCTTGGTTATTTGTGTGTACAATTCTTGATTAAGAGGATGGGTTGACTAATCAGATTGAATAGGATCCACATGACCCTACCATTTTCTTGTTGTGTGATTTTAATCCATTTTGTCCCATTGTCCCAAATGTGGAACATCTTTCAACAATAAAATATAGTATGTAATATATACTATTTATGATTATATAAAGATAATAAGAAGAGAACTGTATTATAATATGATGATTATAATATAATGTTAATTAACTTAATAATATATGTATAGACTCTAGATTATGATTTCTAATTGTGCCAATTTTATTAAAATATTCACAGAATTGAAAATGTGGAACTTAATGGGTTAAGAGAACATATCTTTTTACAGTTAACTTTTTTAATCTATAAAGTGGCAAATATAGTTCTGCACATATCAGTTGTGAGGATTAAATAAACTACTGTAGATAGCGTTTAAGACTAACCCAAATTAAAAATGTTCAAAATAGTTAAAATAATCTATATACTGACTTACGGTTGCTTATGGACATGTGGCCAGAAAGATCTATAGCTAAACATATGTGTATTCTATGTTTTCATATTAATGCTTGGCTACTTCTGGTCTAAAGTAACTCAATCTATAAGTAAGCATGAGATGATTGGATGATTTAAGAGAAAAAATTTTTAAAAATTATTAACTTTATGTCTTCTTAACTAGATAGAAGTAAAAACGGATGACTGATAAGCTCAGAAATTCTTAACATTGTTGGGAATTTTTAGGTAATTCTTTTGCTCTTTATTTTTAAGTAATTTCTCTTCTAAAATGTGAACAGATGCATAAATGGGTATTGAGTCAGATATTTTAGGCAAAAGCAGAACTTACCCTCTTCCCTCCAGCATCTTTTCTATAATTTAGATTAACATTTGTTCTCAATTTATTTTTCCCCAGGTAAAGAACTAAAGGACCAATAAGAACTGAGGAACTAACTTTGTTCTTTAAAATTCAGCAAAACAGTGACAGAACAGTGAGGCATAGTAGTTTATATTTATCTTTCCATGTATCAAGTGACAAGGTGATTAATTTTCACTTGCATGCTGGATTTTCGTACATAAGGATTTTAAAAGGCATACACAAAAACTATTCTGGAAAAAAAATAAGGGATAGAAAGGTAAAACTCCTCAAAACTTGAACAAGATAAGGTCTAATTCACCAATTAGCCCAAGATGATAGAAATTTCTAACTGATTCTTAAACCCACAAATACAAGATTAGACACAATTAGGTCATACATGATAGCTCCCTTTAGTAATTAATTTACTACTTGAGTCTCTCAGGATACTTTTAGTGGCTAGTGATAGAAAACTTGAGTGGAAATTGATTAAACCATAAGGAGTTTTATGATTCAGGACATTACAAGCATGTGGTCCAAATGTTGTTCAGTGACTTGAGAATGCCAGCAGGGACCCCAGTGTTACTGAGACTTGTGCTTAACGATATGCTGTTTGATGACAGCGTCTCTCCAAACAGCCTCTATTTATGGGGCAGTGTAACAAATAAGAAAAAAGATGGGCTTAGAACCTGCAGATTGCTGCAGACGATTTCAACTATAAATAAGCAGCATACCTATTCTTAGCTAAGAAAGAGAGTGGGAAAGATGGCATTTTTTATGTTTGTTGTAAGAAGTGGACAACAGAGAAAATTTATTTGCAAATGACTGTGTGGCAAATACAGCATTTACCACAAAATTGTTGTGTATGACTTCTATTTAAAAAATAATCCTGATGAAAGAATATATTCGGTACATCAGTTTGCACGAATGGCTTAAACAAAATAACTATTTTTTTTTATTTTTAAGGCTAGAATATCAAGGTTTCATTAAGTTAGTTTGGTTACTGTCAAGGGCTCTCTTCCTGGCTTGTAAAGGCCACTTTCTTGCCATTTTTCACATGTCTTTCTAAAGATGTGAATGTGTTGGAGGGACTAAGGAGAACTCTCTGGGGTCTCTTTCATATATGAATAATGATTTTATCAGATCGCTAGTTATTTACTTTGTGGCCCCATTTCTAAATACAGTCAAACTGGAAGTTAGGAATTTAACATGTGAATTGGGGGGAGGTATAGAATCCAGTCTATAACAGAGGCATTGTATCATTGTATTAGTCAGTTTTTTTGTCACCGTGACCAAAATACTTGACATGAAGAACTAAAGAAAAAGATTATTTTTGGTTCACAGTTTCAGAAGTTTCAGTCTACATTCAACTGGCTCCATTGCTCTGTGCTAAGGGGAGGCGTGGCAGAGGGTGGAGTGGAAGAAAGTTGTTCAGCTTCTGACAGCCAGGAGAGAGAGAGAGAGAGACAGAGAGACAGAGAGAGAGAGACAGAGGAAGAAACCGGACAAGATATGGTCCCCAAAGGCATGCACCAAGTGACCTATATGCTCCATCTGCGCCCAGTCACCCTGCCTACGTTTTCTACCAACACCCAGTAGTGCATTCAGTTATCAGTGGATTAACCCATAGATGAAGTCAGAGCCCCCATGATACAAATGCTTCCGAAAGTTGCACCTCTGAATGTTGCTGTGTTGAGGACTATTTAGTCAGCTTTTTCCATTGTTGTGACTAAAAGACCTGACAGGAATAATTTTAACAGGAAAACATGATTTGTGAAAGGCTTATGGTTTCAGAGGTCTCAGTCCATGGAAGGCCAGCTCCATTCTTCAGGGTTCAAGGTGTGTCAGAACAAAGGGTGGGGGTGTCCTGCTTCCAGGTACCCTTCCGCCTTGCAGAGTCTCTTCTCTTCTTCCTAAATAAATCCTAATCCTTTTACTCCAAAAAAAAAAAAAAAAAAAAAAAAAGAAAGAAAAGAAAACAGAAAAGAACAAAGGGTGGAAGAGTGTGGCAGAGGAAAGTGGCTCACAGTATGGTCAGGAAACAGGGAATCTCCATGCTAGATACTAAATGTATATCCCTAAGTTACACCCTCAATGACCCACCTTCTCTAGCCACAACTTACCTGTTTCAGTTGCCAGTTAATCCCTATCAGCGAATTAGCTCACTGGTTGGGTTAAGGCTTTTATAACCCAATATTCCACCTCTCAGCTTTTTTGCATTGTCTCACATACTGAGCTTTGTAGAGACACTTTACATTCAAACCAAGAGGGACCAAGCTTTCAGCACATGAACGCTTATTGAACATACCAGATTCAAGCAAAAATAATCATTTCAACCATTAAAGTGAAATATTTTAACATATAACAAAATAAGCTGAGCCATGAATTAATGAAAAAGTGGGGTCTATTACTTCACCCATTCATTTATTTTTGTTAACTATGTCTTGAATGCCTTCATATAATCCAAAAATATGCTGGGTTATGATACTTAAAGTATGATTAAAATCCAATATTGTCTTTTTTTTTTCAGGGCCGAGGATGAACTCAGGGCCTTGCACATGCTAGGCAAGCGCTCTGCCACTGAGCTAAATCCCCAACCCGTCCAATATTGTCTTAAAGAACCCACAGACTCTTTGGATAGAGAGACAGATGAACCAATTAAAATTGGCTAAAATAAAATTCCAAAATGGCTATTATGTCAGAAATATGCCACCAAGTTAGTAGAACAAGGGAAGGGACATCAGGTAAGTTGTTTAGGATAATGAATGTTCCACACGAAAAAATGAATAAGTTAATTTTTAAAAATCAAATAACACACATGCATTTGAATTGAGTTTTATAAAGTAGTTGTACTATGGCAAATAGAATTTAATAAGAAATTAAATGCCCAGATGGATTCAAGTTGTTAAGTTATGAAGGAATGAAAGATATTTGCACTAACATTCTTGATTAAGCATGGTTGAACTTGAAAGGCAATTGAATGGACATGTACATTTGAAATTTGATATTTGGTGTATTTGGACCTGAGCTTGGAAAGATTTTTGAAATAAAAAATACATTTTAGAGTTAAGTGTTACATGACTAAGACTAATAAATAAAATGACAAGCACAAAGGATACCTCTCCCTTCAGGAAAAAAGTATTACCTGAGAAAAGAAAGAAAAAAGCAGAATCACAAAGAATTGCAATATTAAGGTGTTGGAAGAAGAAAGTTTTGGAGGAGACTAACAGGTAGTCTAGAGTAATCAAATTTTATTCAACTGAGAAATACTTTGAAAAACTTTGGGACATTCAGTCTTAACTTTGAAATCTTTCTGTTGACAAGGTAGACAAATTTGTTACAATTTTGCCTTCTTTAAGAGCTGTCAGTAGATAACACACAATTTTTGGTTTATACACATGAATATGAGGTTGTGTTAGATTTTTTTTTAAATACGTGAACAATAGCTGCTAAAGTGTACTATCATGTCCTTCAACTTAATCTTTTAGTCAATGCAGCTCTCATCAGCATCAATTATAACTCTGAGGAAAGACAATGAACATGGCATGATCACCAGAATCTGGGTTTGACAGATTCAAGTTATTTTGAGCAGGTACTGATTTTAGAAGCAACATGACTTCATTTTCTTTTAACATTTGGAAAACTCATCCTAACCCTGTCCATAAACTACATCAGGAGGTATCACTTATATTACATAAAATAAATGAGGTAATGACAGTTAATAGTACAAAAAAACCCACTCTTTTGACAAGATAAATGGAATTGTCTCAACCTTGCTAAAACCAATTTCTCAGCTACTCCTCAGTGCACAATGTCCCTGTTAGTCTCAAATATATATATATATATATATATATATATATATATTTTTTTTTTTTTTTTTTTAAAGAAAGAGGGACAGTGAGAGAGACAGAGAAAGGGAGAAACAACTTTATTTAGTTTTTCACATGGCCTTAGTTGCTCTAACACTTAGTTGTGTACGTGGTGCTGGGGTTTGAACCCGGGTCCTCGTGCTTGCCAGGCAAGCGCCGAAACCGCTGAGCCACCGCTCCAGCCCTCTCAAATATATTTTGATGAAACTAAAGAAATGTAAAATATTTTCAGTGTCCAGCTGGTCCGCCAAACACAGTGCAAAATTTAATTGCCTGATTATCTGTTTTATTTTCATTTTGACATATACTATTCAAAAATACTAACATTCTAAACAAAGTTTCTCTTTATGAGAAAGGAATGGGGAAGAAAGAAGTCTTCTTTTTTTCTTCCAAGCTGAAGTCTGATCAAACAAGGGAATTTTACCCGTCTACTTAATGTTTCAATTTCAAGTCTATACTAGGTCAAGCAAAATTACTAATAAATTATATATACATATATATATACACATACACATATAAGATACAAATGCAGCAGCAATGGTGACCCAGAGTGAAGTGGTCCCATTCCCTGTAGTTCCAAATCTTTAGAAGAGGAAAAAAGCACCCTGGATTGAACTTCCTGTTACTTATCTTCCCTCTTCCTAGTTGCATCTTCTTTACTTTTCCAATTTTCCCATAAAGTGGGAAGATATATTTTAAGAACAACCAGTAAAGTTTTAAGGAATATTGCTATGACATTGTGGAGACAGAATATTATTGTGTTTTAAAATGGGTGATTTGTAGGTATACATAAATGTTATACTCACTATGATATATTCATATATGTATAAAGCATAATTTGGTCAATCTTTTCACAGTTTCTCCCTTTTTCTATCCTTCTTCCCCTCCTTCCCTCTTCTATACTCCATTGATCTACCTTTATTTTCATCTACCTTTCTTTCCCTTATCCTGATTTGCATATGAAAGATGACATGTGATAGTCTTCAGTTCCATCCATTTGTCGATAAATGCCATAATTCCGTTCTTCTTTATGGATAACCAAAACTCTGTTTTGTATATAAACCACTTTTTCTTTACCATTCATCTGTTGATGGGCACTTGGGCCAGAGCAATCAGGCAAAAGAAGGAAATTAAAGGGATTCAAATAGGAAAAGAAGTCAAAATACCTCTGCTTGCTGATAATGTGATTCTATATCTGGATAACTCAAAAAACTACACCAGATGGCTTCTAGTAAAAGCAGCAGAATACAAGATTAACATACAAAAATCCATAACTTTCCTATACTCTAATAATGAACTTGCTGAGAAAGAAATAAGGAAAATTATAGCATTTACAATATAAAAAATAAAATATTTGAGATTCATCTATCCAAAAAAGTAGAAAATCACTACATTGAAAACTGAAGGAAGGAATCGAAGAAGTTAAAAGTTGTTCTTGGAAAGGCATTATTAATATTGTCAAAGTGGTCATATGACTAAAAATGTTATACTATTCATTGCAATACCTTTCAAAAAACTAATGATATTCTTCACATAGCAAGATAAAACAGCTCTGTCTGAAATGTATCTGGAAGAGTAAAAGACTCAGAACAGCCAAATCAAAACTGATCAAGAAGAGTGTTACTGGAGGCAACACAATAGCTGCTCTCGAATTTTCAAGAGAACTGTAGTAACAAAAACCATTTGGTATTGGCATCAAAAGAAACATGAAGACCAGTGGAAAAGCATAGAAGACACGGAGACAAGCCACTTTGACATAGTCATCTGAAATTTGGCAAAAGTGCAGAAAACATATGTTAGAAAAAAACAGTCCTCTTAACAAATGGTGCTAGGAAAATTGGATATCCATATGTAGAAGAAGAAAACTAGATTCCCATCTTCCATCCTGCACAAGAGTCAACTCAAAGTGAGGATAGACCAGAAACTTTGCATGTGCATAAAGCATGCTGCAGGATCAACACTGCAGCATATCGACACAGGCACTGACTTCCTTAACAAGACCTCCAAAGCTCAAGAACTAAAACCAAGAATCATTAACTTACATGGTATTGAATTAAAAAGCTTCCGCACAGCAAAGTAAATGAATTAGGAGAATGAAGAGAGAACCCACAGAATGGCAAAAAAAGCAGCTGGTCTCTGTGGCAAATGCCTGTAACCCCAGTGATTCCAGAGGCAAAGGCAGGAGAATTGCAGGTTTGTGGCCAAACTCGGCAACTCTGTGAGGCCCTAAGGCACTCAAGAGAGAACTTGTCTCAAAACAAACAAATAAAAAGACACTGGAATGGTCTGACTGGCTGACAGTATGGCTCACTGGGTAAGTGCCCCTGATTCAGCAGCAATGGTGATCCAGAGTGATTCAATACCCCTATATGTAAAAAAAAAAAAAAGGTAGGAGAATTCCAAGTTCAAAGTCAACCTCAGTAAATTGGCAAGAAAAGCCGTAAACAACTTAGAGAGACCCTGTCTCAAAATATAAATATAAAACAAGGCTAAGGATGTGGTTCAGTGGTAAAGCACAACTGAGTTCAACCCTGGTACTGAAAAATAAAAATCAAAATGGGAAAATATCTTTTCCAGCTGCTCCTCTAAGAGGGGATTAATATTCAAAAAAATATAACGAACTCAAAAAGCTTAATACTGAAACAAACAATACCCTAATCAATAAAAGTTTCAAAGAAATGAACAAATATTTCTGATTTCTCAAAACACATACAAATGGCCAACACATGTTATTTTATTTTTAGCCAGAATTCTCTGTTATTCAACTTTTCAAATTAAAGAGTAAGTTCCTTCAGTTTAGATTTTATTTCACATTTTATGACTGAGCATGTAGTAATACGATATAATCTTTCAATTACACTGTTAAAATATATTTTATCAACATATTGCATATGTTGTTTTGGCAGCTACTCATTTATTATTAGAATATTTAAAGTTATTGATAGAAATCTTAGGATCTCAGGAATCTCTTTAAAAGAAAATAAATATGCAGCATTTCAGGAAAATCTTTGTGACTTAGTAGTAGGTTGTTTCATGTACATGTTTCCTTTCTGACTCATTTTCCTTTGAACGAAGATTTAGCTCACTGGTTGGGAAGTGTTTCTTTTGTAGACAACTTTGCTTCTGAATTTTGGGTGAAGGAACTCTCCATCTTGTATAAAATCTTCCCCTGGGGGAGAAGAGATTTGATGTGCACCAAAATGCATTATTAAATTACTCTCAGGGATAGGAAATACAAAGTGCTGTATTTTCTTTTAGTGCCTTGGGCTAGTGCAGTATTTTCTCTTATTCTCAAAAGAAAAAAAAAATATTCTGGATTTGACATTGCTGAGGTGAAGTGGCAAATACACAGAGTTAGCATTAAGATTTATAGTGGTCAGAGCCTATCAGTATCACAGCTAATCCGATCGCTGCCAGTTCCTTTCTGCCTCTAGCGTCAAGGCCAAGCCACTCTCCTTCTATCTTTGGTTAAACAGCATTGACCAGGACCAAAGCAAACACCTCAGGTTCAGATTGCTACAGATAACTACCATTATCTCTAATTTAAGAAAACAGAATAGATTGCAATCTTTAGTAGATTCTCACCCTGTCCAGTACTGAGGATCAAATCTAGGGACTTGCACACACCGTTTTTAACATATGAAATGGGTTTAAGGGAGGTCATAGAAGTTTCTTTTGTGACTCTCCTTCTTAAACTTCTACATTGGGAGCAAATTCTAGATGGAACTATTTCCAGAACAAAATCAGGCCAAACTTTTGGGAGGTTTCTCCTGATAGAGTTTGGTGAACACACTTACTTGGCGGAAGTAATGTAATCTGTACCCTTATTCATCGATATGTATATATGGCCCAAAAAATATTCACTCACTGAATGAAGCATGCTTTATGAATCGATTTTTTTCTTTTTTTGCACCAAGAATGGAAACCAGGGGCACTTAACCTCTGAGCCACATTCCAAGCCCTTTTTATTTTTATTATTATTATTTTTTTTATTTTGAGATAAGTTTTCACTAAATTGCTGAGACTGGCTTTGAATTTATAATCCCCCTGCCTCAACTTCCTGAGCTGCTGGGATTACAGACATGTGCCACTGCACCTAACTACAAAGGGAACCTTGAATGAACAAAAGTTAACTTACACTTTCCATTCAACATTCTTTAATTGTGCTTATAGGGAATTTACTTCTAAAGTTTTATTTATTTCTTTGTTCAAATAATCTCAGAACTCAAAAGATATATAATCACTACTCTTTTTTTCTTTTTAAAAAATCTGTTTCTTCTTTCTTAGTTTCTGTCTTAATGAATGAAAACATTTATGAAATTATCCAAAGCATAAACATAGATTTCTTGATTTTTTTAAAGTAATTCAGTAACAGATCCCTCTTTGATTTTCACTTTTCAGCATGTTTTAAGGCTAGACTTTTTACTTCACCCTATCTGCTCCTACTGAAGATTAGAGACACATTACATTTTACTTGGACAATTGAAATGGTATCTTTAAATCTGATTGTTCTCCAGTCCCAAAACTCTCTAACAGTTTCTTTGTAATGTCTAAAGAGAGTGAAATAAAGTGTGACTCTGATCTCATGCTCCTTCATTTAATTAAATAATGTCAAAAACCTCTACTAACAAAATAAAATCCAAATTTGTTAGTATCAGGAATATCTGCCATTTTTCAAGAAATTCATTGAGTTTTCACTTCTTTATGAACACACTCTCTACTCACTATCAGTAACAGGGAAACTTGTACTATGTGCATTAAAATGTTCCAATGTATAGGAATTGATCAATGACTGTTAAACCAATGGAATATATAGATTATATTGAACTGAAATCCATTCCCTTGTAGATTTGTTGTTTTGATTGCATTTTAAAATTTTAATGCTTTTTTTGGATCCATGATGTTTCCAATAATCTAAAGATAATCCTTCATATTCTAATCTTAGCTGAGAATCATATCTTCTCTAAGCTGATCTTTTCTAATTCTTTATTCTCTTATTTAATTTTGTCTCTTTACTTTTTAGTTTCCTTAATTATAAAACTATTCAAAACCATGTAAAGTAAAAGAAAATGACATATTGAAAGACACACAGCTTCATTCAACAATTAGCAAAGCATGATTATTTTGCTTCTTCAGCGCCATTATCTCCAAGTGTGAATTAATGAAGCAAATTGCAGATGTGGTATGATTTAATCAGTATTATCTTGGTATTTATCACCACTTTAGTCATCTTTTTCATTACTGTGATCAAAACACCTTAAAAGAACAAATTAGAAGAGGGAAAGTTTATTTGGGGCTCAGGCTTTTCAGGCCATAGATGACCAACTCCATCGCTCTGAGTCTGAGATGAGGCACATCATGGGGGAAAATCCCAGTGAAGGAAAACCTGTTCAGCTTATGGAGGGGACAGGACTCAGCATTTGTGGAACAGACCGCATTGCAGATTCACTCCTCCTGGGTATATCCCCAGTGACCTATCTCTTCCAGCCACACCCCATCTCCTATAGTTACCATTCAATCCATTCAAAGTGGTTCAATTGATAGGGTTACAACTCTAACAATCTTATTATTTTACCTGTGAACATGCTAACATTAACAAAGAAGATTTCTGGGAGACACCTTGCACTCAAACCATAACAATCACCAAAAGATAAATTTCTTATATTAATGTACTTTCACCATCCTTTATCATTCTGTTCACTGTCTTCTAGACATATTTTAGTCTCTTTGTATGTGAGGTCCAGAGTTGTATGTCAATAACTAAAAGATTTCGCATAAAAAGGTATCACCACCATCCTGACTCTACATGCACAATTTTAAATATCTACACTTTGATTTGTATAATAAAACAGAAATTAATTATCTTTATTAGTTATGTTGCAATGATGCTTTCATTTAATTTTGCCAAGCAGGTTGCATCTGATTCTCTTTTTCATGTTCTATATGTTTTTAGAGCATCTGCACATAAAATTTTATACATAAACTTAGAAATCCAAGGAAGTGCAATTCATCTATTTTTTATTTTAGATAATTTTTTGTAAAGATAATCACATGAAAGTGTGAATGGCATTGGCAATGAAAATGGCTTATAAGTTTTTTTTTCTAAGTCCATGGCAAAATGAGATGAAACTAAGGAACAAGGAAAAGGGGAGGTAGTAAAAAGGGAAAAATTAGTACTTTCAATTTTCTAAGTTCTGAGAAGAAATTTAAATTAAAAAAATTATTATTTTTTTCAAACCTGATACAATTTCAGGTGTAAAGGTAAATTAGATCCACTTCAAGTCACTGTTAAAACTAAATCCTACAGATGTGAGATATCTCCATCATGGTTAAAATTCCATGATACAGGAAATTTTATCCCAATATAATATGCAACCTAATATACAATCAAGTTTCATAAAATTAAATAAGTGCCCATAGTCTTTGACTCAGTGAGCTGCTGAAGTCATTTTTCAATCCAGACCATCTTTGCTCTACAATTCTTATGTTTTCCTTCATCTAAGCAAGAGATTAATCCTCCAGTATAGGTGGACATTCATGAGGAGCAACACAGTAATACACTCATTTTCCCCCTGTATTTCCTAATCACGTTACCTCTAGAAAAGTCACATGAAACTTTCCCTAGGAAGTCAATCCTAGGGAAAACAGCAAGATCTCTCTTCCAATCTTGCTATAGTTAATGTGATATTAAAAATATTACTTCTATGATAATTCTGAATAGCTACTATGTTTTAACTTCATTTAAATGAATCACCTGTTTATTTAATACTCGAATTTTCTCAGAGGATGTTCAAATATTAACACCAGTCACATTTAAATATTTTCCTTATGGTCTTTGCAAATGGAGACAAGTATTTTCATGTTTTTACCATGTAATGCTACTAAACTTATACAGAAAATAATGCTTTAAAAATCTAGACAATTCCAAAGCAATTATCAGTTAATATGATTACTATGGCAGCAAGGTTTCTAATGAAATTATGGACCAACAGCTACGCTGAGTGAGGAAGGAACATAAAAGCTATGGAGGCCAAGGAATAAATTTTAAAAACTATGAATAATAATCTAACAGAATTTGAGCAACTTATTGAGTGGGTTAATTTAGCAGCAAAACTAGCAGTAAGAAAGAAAAATTACTGCAAAAGTATCTAATAGATTTGTTCAAGATTAGTTCACTAGGGAGGAAATAGGTATTTTTGCAAAAGGATTTTAGACAGTAACATCAGCAATAACATAGAAGATAGAAATGATATCCAGTACATAGCATGTCAATATGCTAAATTATGTAATTAAACTTCCTAGGAAATTGCATGCTCATTTTTTTAGGCTGTGATTCTATTACACTCGGATGCATTAACAACACACCTCAAAGATCCTTACTTAAGCCAACTCTACCTGATTGTTCAGTTTGACTAGCTGCAGATTAATTATTGGAAAAAGGATAATATTTCAAAAACAACAAGCTACCTTAAAATAGCAGCCACAAATTATCTTATACATTTTGAAACTATGAGAAGGAAAAAATAAACTTTTGAATATCCTACACAGATATTATGCAGTAGTAGTTCTATACACTGAATTCAAATAATTTATATTTTAATTTAAATACACTATAGGGTCAGAATTTTATAAATAAATAATCTTTATTTCTTTAAGTCTTCTTCCAGTTAACTTAGTCATTATACAGTGTCACTTAGTGCAACTTTCTTAAATTTTCTGGGCCTAAGATCTTTTTTCTTTAAAATAATGTGTTTAGATGTAATGTTTTCCAAAAAGGTTTTTTTATCTATTTAATGCAGACAACAATATAATATATTAGTCTGAATAAAAACTAAATGAAACAAAAACATTTCAGCAATTTCCTTAAAATTTTTGGTTGCTTTATTCATTTGACTGGTCAATGGAATGTTCTATATAACCAGTATGTTACTAGAAACAAAGAAACAAATAAATAAATCTCTACTCACTGCTACAGATATTCCTTAAAAACTATTACCTAAGAACAGAAAATAGTGTTATACCACACTGTTTCTAGAAACTGATAAACATACTTTCCAACAAAAAGCTCAAATTATGTTAATTGTGATAAGAAAATATGTATATGATTGAAGCATGTATTTAAGGAGACTATATAATATATGAAATTCTTTCCTGCTCTAAGATTCTAAAATTCTATAGTAATACTTTAAAATAATATTAAATTTTATAATCATATAAACTGGAAATTGGTAGATATACATGTGGCACTAACTTGAGAAATTAATATAAACTGTGAAAAAGGTCACGTCTAAATTATCTACTTGTTAGCATAATGAAGATTGATGATAATTAATTCTCATTGTCATTTAAATGCCTTACTGTTGCAGCAAGACTTAAAATTTATTCATAGATTTCCTTACTCTATACGTTTTCTGGAAGATAGCTCCACTTGATTGCTCATACTTAAAATTAGCTCTCCATTGAAAGCTACAATCTTCCTAATTGATGATCTAGACTATGAAGTAAATCCTCAAAGGTCCTTATTTTCCTTTTTCATAGTCTGAAATAAGATTGAGCATGATTTACTTAGATGAATTCACTGACTTTACTTCATTCTACACTGTAACTTTTGAGGTAGCCCCTTAGATTAAAAATGAACTACTACAAAATAAAGGTCACATATACACAAACACATACACATTATAATACTATGCAGCCATAAAATAAGAAATCCTATCATTCTTCATGGATGAGCAAGGAGGACACTAAAGTAGGTACATTAAGCCATACTCAGACAAATTTCATAGAATCTTGCTTATATGTGAGGCATAAAATAACTAATCTCTTGGAGGTAGAGAGTCAAATACAGGTTACCCAGGGCAGGGATGGCTAGACATGTGGTGTTGGGGCAATATTGGTCAAAAAATAAAAATGAAAATTCAGTTATAAAGGAAGAATAATTTCAAAATATCCAGCCAGGCACACTGGCACATGCCTGTAAGCCCAGGTGGAGGGATCCATTTCAAGTCCAACCTGAGCAATTTAGCAAGTGCTTGTACCAAAATAAACAGTAAATAGGGCTGGGGATGTATCTCAGTGGTAGAGTGCCCCTGGGCTCAGCCGCTGGTACAAAGCAAACAAACAAACAAACGAATTCAAGATATCCCTGTGACATGATAAAAATAGCTGCTGATACGTTGTGTTTTCAAAAAATGCTAAGAGAGTTGATACAAAGTACTCTCACCACAAAAGTAATAACTATGTAATGTGATGTATGAGTTAATTTGTTAGATTGTCATTCCACATTGAATATATACTTCAAAATAATATGTTGTACACAACAAACACACAAAAATTTTCTATCAATTTAAAAAATGAATTTTAAAAAGAATTCTCAATGAATTAGCTGCATGGCTGCTAACAATTGGCTATAAGATGTATTATAAAATATATTATTAGATGTATTATAAGATGTGATATAAAATCCATCCAATGGAATGTCAAGTAACAATAAAATTGAACAGAGTATTCAATGATATAAATGAACTTAAAATTGTTATGCAAAGTGAATAATACAGGTACAAGATAGCATATATTCTGTGTTTCCATGTATATAAAATTCTCAAAAGCAATTACGGTGACATGGAGTTTTTTTTTATTAGATGTATATAGGGATACAATTGAGGGGGAAACATTCTCAGACCATCAATAACCAATGTATATATACTTAGTCATCCAGGGCTAATGCCAAATCATGTGTTGGGGTCTGATCTTCACTCCATTTCATCAGCTGCCCTAGAGTGATCTTGTTAATATTTCCATAAGTTCCTTCAGGAAGGGCTGCTAGGTTGCGCTTTGTTAAGCTTCCTAATTGCTATGAAAAAAGTAGATTAGGGTGGTTTGGAATGTGCTAACCACAGCTGCCTAAAAGTAACTTATTTGATTGGGATACATGGGACCAAACTGAGCAGCTCCTTAGGGAAGCTCAAGTCCAATCTGGGGATCTCCCCCACCTCAGGGCATTTTCTCTTTTTGGCTCAGCCCTGTGGCCTACTAAAGATGGGTCACTTTCTCTCCCGTGCTTGATGCATAACCCTCGGGGCAGCTGCCCGAACACTTGGTATCCATGGGGATCTGAGGGCTAAAGTGATGACTCAGAGGTCACAATGCTCGCAGGGCTTGCTTGGCATGCATTACAGGTGGCAAGTTCAATTATTATTGACATTAAGGATTGTTTCTTTTCCATTCCCCTCCACCCAGAAGTTATGAAAAAGTTTGCCTTGTCCCTTCCTTCTCTTAATTTTAAAGGACGTCCACTAATTCAGACAGGAGCTTCATTCTCATGTTATGCCAGGTTCACCACCAGCCTGCATAATCCAAAAATGCCCTAGAAAAACCTCATTCTATCATTTTGCAGCTTAGCTCCTTTGTTAAAGGAAAGGAGATACCAACTAATTATCTGCTTGATAGCCATCTTTTACAATGCAAATGCATGAGCTAATACCTAAACTGGTTTGAGACCAAAAAAAAAGCTTAAAATGCTACTTTTAAATTCAAGCGGCTATGAGGCCTAAGAGAAAGGCCAACTGCTCCAAGTTAATTCCTAAGGCGTTTTCTCTTCATTTGGACACAAAAAGAAAATTAAAAAGATCCCATATAGGTTTTCTTTATTCTTAAAAAACAACTTCCTGAGGATTTCACCTGCTCTCATTCCTTCAATGCCCAGACTAACTCTAATTTTGGTACTAAAGATGTATACATGCTCTTTTACTAAAATAAATATGGCCATTTTCTTTTTTAGATCTTAAACTCAATTTTACCAGTGAATTCACCTATTTTTTATACACCTGCAGGTATTTTTCAACAGTCTTATCTAACTAGAGTTTTTTTTAAATTATGGTTTTTACTGCTATCTTTATTCAACAGGTCAATTATTGCAAGGTTCTAAAATCTGTTTCCTGTTGTTTTTTTCTTTTTGTGTGTGTGTATGTGCACACCTGTCCTGTGTGTTTGTACATGTATGTTACATCTATATGTTCAATATGGTCCAAATTGGTTTATAGATGAGTGCTCATAAATTAGATTAAAAAAAAAAACAAATGGATCCAAATGACTTTTAATTCACGTGACTTAAGCATTTAAAAAGAGGTTCAACCTAAATCATTTAGACATAAGAGTAAAGATATATTTAAGAGTACTAGCTCACATATTTGTTTTCTAGGTGGTCAACCAATAAAATGTTCTGTAAATGTTTGGAGTGTTTCATTCAGTACTTCTAGGATTTTTCTTCAATAAAAAAAGATGGTTTAAATTTATATAATATCCTGAGGTTTCATGGATAACCTAAGTTAATATCTTGATTTAGTTTCCATAAGATGACACTTGAGTTTATTAAGTGTGTTCTTATAAGTTCTATAAGGTAACATACATTTAGGTTTATTAAGTGTACTTTTATAAATTGAAAACTAAAAAGATAATTTAAGATTGCTTTGATCTGTGTCTTCACTAAAAAAAGCAAGGTTATTAAGACCTAAAATTCTTACAGGTGCAATTCTATACGTAAAAAGTACAAAAGGTTTAAAGTGATTGACAACATTAAAAGTTTCATAAAAATTATATCAAAATACAAATTTTAAGATGGATCAAGACATTGGATTGTACACATCTCACCATCAAAAATTATCTACTTAAAAATAAAAAGGGGAAGTATACTGCCCCATGAGACCTACTTAACCATATCTTTTTATTCTTAATTTTT
Organism: Aplodontia rufa; assembly: GCA_004027875.1. Lineage (NCBI taxonomy): Eukaryota > Metazoa > Chordata > Mammalia > Rodentia > Aplodontiidae > Aplodontia > Aplodontia rufa. The sequence goes on along the minus strand of PVKS010010618.1, from coordinate 13,141 downwards.
AAACTTTGGATGTTAACAATAATACCTACAACCAAATGCCATTAGCATCCTAGTGGCCAACCCTATGCACAAGTCATATAAAAGGATCCCATTGATAATCAATGGAATAGACTTGACCCGGTATTAATCTGGGGTAGAGGTAGCATTTGTGCTTTTCCACAGGAAAATGTTGGTCCTCGGTGGATTCTGGAACGCCTTGTACGTCAGCTTTCTGCTTCTGATGGGACAGGTGCATTCGTACTGGGCCTTATTCCTACTCCTCCCTTGTCCATGTCCCTGCAATGATTCCTGTTCCAATGGGAGTGAAGGTGAATGCCCAGAACGTTCAGCTCTATCGAACCTAAAGGGACTTTGGATTTACAGCAGCTAATGCAACAGCCATTATGGCTGCACCAGCCAATGTGGCTGCAACTGCAGCTGCTGCTGCCCAGGGACTGGCTATGCACCATTCAGTGGCCACAGGGACAGTGGTAAATAAATAGGCTGAACAAACTTCTACTGCCCTAAGTACTCAATAACAAATTAATGAACATTTGCAAGCGGACATAATGCTGTTAAACTAAATTGATGCAAAAATTAAAATTGCTGTGTGATATTTCACATGTCTTGTTCCCCACTGTTCAAAGATATTTGTGTAAAACCTGTTTCTTATACTATGCACAATTTGTCTACATCTATATCTCAACAAGTTTAGGAATTTAACTACTTTGTTAATTAAAAAAATTAAGGTTCTGAATGAGACCCGAGTTCCACCTATGTCTTTATCTGGCTTGACTACCTGGATGTTAAAAGTACTTTACCTGTTAAAAAATTGGTCTGGCATTGCTGCCTGGATTGGAGTGTTAAGTTTAGGTATAATTTTTCTCATTTATTGCTCTCGCAGCCGATGGCAGCAATGACAAACTAAAAATCATACAATGCAACAAATGCTGCTGGCACAGGAGCAAAGGCAAGACCCCCCACCCCCAAGTATGGTTTCATGTGTTGAAGGAAACATGAGTCCTTGAATCAATGATGGGTAAGATGGAATGGATGCCTTGCTAACCTAAGACAGGAAAGCAACCATGCTGTTGCCCATCCCCATGACAGGTAAAGAGGGTTATCATATTCCACAACCTAAGACAGATCCTGGACGCTTTCAAATAAAATAAAAAGGGGGAATTGTTGGGGTCTGACCTTCACTCCATTTCATCAGCTGCCCTAGATTGATCCTGTTACTATTTCCATAAGTTCCTTCAGGAAGGGCTGCTATGTTGTGCTTTGTTAAGCTTCCTAATTGTTATGAAAAAAGCAGATTAGGGTGGTTTGGAATGTTCTAACCACAGGCGGTTCCCTAATTGTTTGTCTCTACTCAAAATCTGCATATCCCCTGGCAACTCCCTTTGAAGGATTATTGGTTCCTTGGCTGTCTCCCCTCCCTATAAAAACCCATGTGCCTTGGTAATAAATGGATTCTGGGCTGCCATCCTCTGCATGTGTTTGACTCGTTTCCCTGGCTGGGAGGGAAGGGGTCCCCGGATGAGGGGGACCCAGGTTCCAGCCATCAGCACTCACCTCCTGATTCGGCCCCCAGCGGGGATGATCCGAACCAGCCGGATCGCCTTGACCACTGCCCAGAGACGCCTGGGTAGCAACATATATATATAGTTAAAAATACCCACAGACACACTTACATTAATATTAAAGGGCATTTCCTGCCCTACTAGATTTAAATGTATTCTATAAATGATAAGTGGATAAATTTTATGGGAAATTAAGAAAAGATGATATCACGGTAAGAACTACCAAGAAATATGGTATTAAAACAGACGGGCTACCAGGTGCAATGACACACATCTGGAATCCCTGCAACTTGGGAGTCTGAGACAGGAAATTCACAACTTCAAATCTAGCTTCAGTAATATAGCAACTGAGAGAGAGAGACCCTGTCTCAAATTTAAAATAAATACATAAAATAAAATGTCTGATATGTAGCTCAATGGTAAAAGCAATCCTGAATTAAATCTCCAGTACGAAAAAACAAACAAAATGTAGGACCAAGGAAAGCACAATATTCTGCTTGAGCTTATCTGCCCTGATCCTTACATTATTTACAAAATCAATTGTTCAATCATTGCATTTATTTATTTACTTACAGTACTGGGATGAACAAGAGTTTTCTAACACTGAGCCAAATCTCCAGCACATTTTTTTTTTTATGAGACAGGATCTTGCTAAGTTGCTCAGGCTGGTCTTGAACTTGCGATCTGCCTGCCTCAGACTCTCTAGTTGCTGGAATTACAGGCCTGTACCACCTTGCCTGGCTTTCATTGCACATTTATATCAGATGATATCTAGGAAAATCTCCTCATACTTAGTCTTTGATAAATTTTATTCAATTATCCAACTCAAGTTCAAGCATCACCTCATATAACAAGCCTTAATCCACTTCCCACTTGACATCAGGCAGTCCTTCTTTTCTAGTAGAAACAACTGGATTGTACTATCCCCTATATTTTTGTTTGCTTGCTTGAACTTTATTTTTATATATGCTTTAGTTTGAAAACACACAGAAGCAATGGATTTTGAAAATGTTTTTCTTTTATAATATGGGACTTCCTGAATAAATTAGGAGTGCTTGTAAAAAAAAATCTACTAATTTGCTGACACATCTACAGCTATGTATTTTATTATAACTTCTAGAAAACCAATGAAATTTCTGTCATATGTATCACATTGACATTTTTCAAAAGTAATCCAGAAAATACAGTTTTCACTTAAAAGGAACCCACTTAGTGAAAAATAATAGTAATAGTTTTTTTTAATTTTCATTGAGAAATTTATATTTTAAAACAACAATGCAAGTTTTTAACAAGGTAATATAAAATGTATATAGATTCTTAAGGTTAGATTTACCCCCAAGAGTGCCCCTCCCAATTTCCCACACTTATCCCTCCCTTCCCCTTCCCACAACATCTCTAAAAATATGTTAGGTTGTATAACATTACACCTTATCTGGATCTAACACATGATAATAGACCACCTTTCTCAATGTCCCGGGTCTAGTTCCAGCCTCCACAGATGAGTGAAGACATTCAACCCTTGGTTCTCTGGGTTAAGCTGATTTTACTCAGCATAATTTCTTCCATAGCCATCCATTTACCTTCGAAGGCTGCAATATCATTGTTTCTAATTGCTGTGTAATATTCCATGGTATAAATGTACCACAGTTTTTGGATCCATTCATCCAGTGAGGGACATCTGGGTTGTTTCCATAATTTCGCAATTGTAAATTGAGCTGCTATGAACATAGATATTGCTGTGTCACTGTAATGTGCTGATTCTAAATCCTCTGGAAAAATACCCAGGAAAGAATAGCAAGATCATATGGTGGGCTCATCCCTAGTTTTTTGAGGATTCTCCACACTGCTTTCCAGAGGGGCTGTACCGGTCTGCAGCTCCACGAACAGTGTGTTAGTTTCTCTATCTCTCCACAGCCCCTCCAGCATCTATTATTGTTTATTTTCTTCATTTTTGCCATTCTGGTTGATGTGAGGTGATATCTTAATGTGGTTTTCATTTGCATTTCTCTGATTACTAGAGATTTAGAGCACTTTCTCATGTATTCAGTGGCTTGATCAATGTCCTCTGTTGAGAAGTTTCTATTTAATTCTTTGGCCCATTTATTAATTGGGTTGTTTGTGTTTTTGTAATTGAGATTTTTGAGGATTTTGCAGATTCTGGATATGAGGCCCCTGACAGACGAATCATAGCCCATGATTCTCTTCATTTCTGTAGGAAACCTCTTGACTCTTTTGATTGTTTCCTTGGCAGTACAAAAGCTTTTTTGCTTTATGGCATCCCATTCACTGATTTTTTACTTTACTTCTTTCACTTTAGGAGACATGTTGACAAAGTCTTTGCCTACTTCCAAATGCTAGAGTGTTGGACCTAATTTGTCTTCCATCAGTTGCAAGGTAGATGGTTTAATTCCTAGCTCCATGATCCATTTTGATTTGATTCTCATGCAAGGAGAAAGATATGAGTCTAATTTCAACTTTGTGCAAGTGGCTGTCCAGTTTGTCCAGCACCATTTGTTGAAAAGGCTGTCTCTCCTCCCTGTAATATTTTGTCCCCTTTGTCAAAAATCAGATGTTTAAAGATTTGAGGCTTTATTTCAGGGTCTTCTCTCCTATTCTATTGGTCTTCTTTCCTATCTTGATACGAGTACCACTCTGTCTTTGTTAATATACTATATTGTACTATATACTATACTATAGTATAGTTTTAAATCTGGTATGGCAAAACCGCCTGTTTCATCTTTCTTGCTTAGTAGAGTTTTGGCAATTCCAGGTTTTTTATTGTTCCAAATGAATTTGAGAATTGCTTTTTCTATGTCTGTAAAGAATGACATAGGTATCTTTATAGGGATAGCATTAAATCTATATAAAGCTTTTGGTAGAATGGCCATTTTTATTATATTAATTCTGCCTAACCAAGAGCATGGGACATCTTTCCATCTTCTTAGGTCATTTTGGATTTCCTTCTTCAATGACCAATAATTTTCGTTGTGGAGAACTTTGATTTCCCTTGTAAGGTTAATTCCCAAGTATTTTATTTTTTCAAAGACATTTTGAATGGGACAGATTTCCTGACTTTTTCATCAGTCCTGTTATTATTAGTGTATAGGAAAGCTATTGATTTATGTGTGTTGATCTTGTATCCTGCCACTTTGATATCTGTTGATAAGTTCAAGCAGATACTGATGGAGTTTTTTGGATCTTCCAGATACAGGATCATGACATCAGCAAAAAGAGAGAGTTTGACTTCCTCCCTTCCTATTTTTATCCCTTTGATTTCTTTCTCTTGCCTAATTGTTCCATCTAGGGTCTCAAGAACAATATTGAATAAAAGTGTTGAGAGCAGACAGCCTTATCTTATTCTCTGTCTGGCGGTGAGATCAGTGTCCAGAACCTGCCAAAAATAATAGTTTTCTAGCAAAAAAAAATTCTTATCTTAGAATATTTATATTCTATATAAGAAATGCACAAAAAAAGAAATTCCATAAGAGCTGGAATGTAGTTCAGTGGCAGAACACTTCCCTAGCATGTGCAAAGCCCTGGGTTTGATCCTAAACATCACAAAAGGTGATGGATATACTAAATATGCCTATTTGATCATACTCAAGTATGGTAGAAAATGGTGGATGTTATTTGATACATAAAAAATTATCTCCAAATGTAGTCATGAAGCAACAAGTATTGGCATTTCAATTTTGTGGGTTTGAAGTTCAGGAGGGTGCAGATCACTTGGGATCTCATCTCTGCTAGCATTTAGATGTTGCTGTGGCTACTGTCATTGAAGTCGTCTTTGGATTGGATTTCAAGAGACTTCATTCCATGGCTAGCAAAAGGATGGCTACTGCTTAGGAGTTGACCTCGTAATGCTGTCAGTGGACCAACATATAGCATCTTTAACACCCTTGTCTCAGTGCAATCAAAATTCTCCATAGCAGCTGGATTCCCTCATAACTAGTGCCTCAAGAGAAACAGACAGAAACATTGATGTTGGAAGAGTAGCATTTAACTAACTTTATTATTCAAAGCAGTCATAAGCTCAATCTGTGCTAAGGGTATGGATGTAGACGCCACTTCTTCATGGGGGAAAATGTTAGATATTTGGTGTCATATTTTGAAAGTATCCAATCATCCCTCTTAGCAAAATAGTGATTGATCCCACAGGGCTGACAATGACTTAAGGAAAAGATAATTTTTGGTGTCCTCTCCAAAGCTTACCTATCTTATTTTCTTCATATTCAGTTTTAACATAAAAATCCTAAGACTATAGCACAAAGCATCTACTCTTATTTTTGTAAGAACATATTTTTTTGAATTCTGTAATATTTGCCAAAATTTAATCCAATTTCTGACCCAAATGGAAATCCTCCAAGTGAGCTAAAGTATATGACTCTTGTTTTAAAATACTAGTCAGTCATTCTAACATCTAGGTTACCTAAAAGTTGGTCTCTGTTGATTTTGCTTCTTCTTAAAAATGGGTCGCTTTCCTGATTGCTGCACGATTGGGTCTGATCTCAGTCTGAAAGCCATAAAAAGTGGAAAAATTCAGTCCCAATCTCTTCATCTTAGAATGAATTCCCTTCTAGTTTCTGTCTGATTTTATTTTTTAATTTTATATTGTTTTCACCCCTATCTCTCTCCTCCTTCACATAGGCTCCATCCCCAAAATTTATAATTGCTATCATCAGCAAGGTTTTTTTGACAGAAGGTACTGAGCAAAACCAGAAGAAAAAAATTTTTTGATAATACTTGTAATTCAGATGCAGGTTTGTTATCTACAATTAATATCCATAATTGAATTAAAAGCTTATTTTTAAACATGTTGAATCTATTTTTCTTCATTATTCAATCCTCTCACACTCCATTGATTGACTTTAAGTGATCATTTTAAACAAAATACTCTTTTATAAACTAATTTCCAGAGGTTTAATTAAAAGATAATATTCATAGTTATAATTTAAATGATTTATGACCAATTTCATTTGTAATCTACAGAGTATAAAAAATTAAAATCCTTCAAGCTATTATTTTAATTTTATAGGACTGGGCATTGCATTCTTTTGTGACTTCTTTTGATATAGGGCCTCTTTAAAGGAGTTATGTTTTAAATTAGCTTTTAAAAAATATTAATGAATAGAGTCACATAAACCATAAGAAAGCAAAGTGGGAAATGAAGCATAGCATTTAAAAAGTAATTAGTTATTGATGATTATGTTACATAGGTTACATGAGTCTTTTAACATTCTTCACAGAGAAACTCTGATTTATTTTACATAAATAAATATTTGATATAAGATAGCTTTATATTTTATTGTTGGTCACAAATAATCAGAACAGAATTTAGTGACAAACATAAATATCAAAAAATACAGCTGCTCTGCTTCTCTTCCAAACTAATAAAGTCTTTGCATAAAGCAAGCATACTCTAGTAAGTTGATATGACAAAAAAAATTGAATTCAGGCTCAAACTAATAAATTGCACACATTTACAAAACATGAATGTACTGTTTCATTTCTCTTGATACATAATCAGTATAAATATAGGTTATTTGCAATACAAAGCATAAGTTATCCAGAAACCCATTACTTACTTATGCTTATGCCACTTATATAAAGAATATTCTGTACAGTTGGAACAGGCCAATTTATTCTTATATACAAAAAAGCTGGTCATAAATCCTGTCTGTTTTTGCTTTCGTGTTGAATTATATATTTATTGTACTCCCTAATTTAAGTCGTATGTTCATAAAAATCATTTTTGGCATATATTATTATCTTACTTATTATATCAGAATTATGAAATAAACATTCTCATATCTTTGAATTAGCAAACATCACATAAAGCCAATGAAAAAAAGATTGTAGACGACAATCACCAACAATGTTTTCTGTTTATTTATTGCAATAATCTCTTTAAAATGATATATATTCATATGTTAAATTTGCATAAATTTTCTTACGTATAATTTATCTGTGTGTTCAGTTTCAATGTATTTAGATTTGAAACAAAATTAATGAAGTCATGGTTAGTTTCTTACAGTAGGCAAACGGGATCCTATAGCATTTTTGTTCCTACAGTTCTCCAGAACGTTGTATTTATATTAATACACAGTTGCAGATTGTTGTACACTTTTATACTAACACACATAATTTTTTTTGTGCTGGGGATTGAAACCAGTGGCTCTTTAACATGAGCTACACCCAAGGCCCTTTTTATTTTTTATTTTGAGACAGAGTCTCACTAAGTTGCTTAGAGCCTCGTTCAGTTCCTGAGATTGGAGTAACACTTGGAATCCTCATGCCTCAGCCTCCTGTCTCTGAACATTTTAATTTGCAGAAATTTGAAAGACAAGGGGATGTTGAAAACTCAGAGACAATAAAATCTAACCATTTGCTTTTTATTCTATGATAGCTACTTTTTATGAAGGGATATGTCTATGATAGTTATGAAGAAGACTCACATATTTTAATAATGACTTCAGGATTTTCTACTGCATTTATCAACGAACCAGAACTTTCATATACTTATCATTTATAAGGTAAATGTAGTAACTTATCACATATCTGTCTATCTTACATTATAATCACCTTCATCCCCTTGAGTTTAACAAGAATTTCAAAATCACATTTTTAAAGAAAGATAAAATGAACTCCAAATTTACTTATTTATTTATTGTATTTATATTTATTTATTTTTGGAAACTCTATATATTTTAATAGTAAGAAAAGAGATAATGTTAAAGGGGTTTTTACTCTCACATAATTATCTTTAAAGAATTCTAGATCCTATGCTTTAAGTCCTTAAATGCTGTGGCTACCATTTTCTCCCCTTTTTCTTAGCTAACATAACCCATGCTCATGGAATATGTTCAAACTCAGACAGTAATTTTTTTACTATTGCCATTTTGGTAAGGGTTAAAATTGAATTTCTAGTGAGCCTATTAAGAAGGTATGTTAGAATTTTATATAATTAAAAAAGAATAAAAAAATGGAATTTCCTCAAAAATCTTTCTTTTCAAGAAAGATACCACAGCTGCTTCTTTTTCTACAGAAAAAAAATACTTAGGAAATATTTTAAAACAGTATTTAGCAGAACTTAGTGACTATTTGAACATAAAATTTGGGAGGAGTAGCTAATAAACATAGTGAAGTATTCTGAGCTCAGAATACTAAAATTTTTTTGAAGGTCACTAACAAAATTAATGTTGCCAGAAAGTGTATCAAGTCATAAGCTAAGGTCACAAAAGTACTTTTAATTGCATCTATATATCTTGATTGAAAGTCAATTAAGGTAAACAACATGTAAAAATACTTAGGAAAATATTTGGATTCTAGTCTATAGGGAGTGCCATCTTATGAAATTAGGAGCATAAATATTTAAAATGCCATCTAAAATGTAACTGAGCAAAGCAATTTTTTGGTTATGTTAGAAAGGGCCTGAGAATGTGTGTTATTAAAATAAAACAAACATTCCCAAGATGATTCTAATGCATAAGAACAGTTTAGCATTACCTAATTTTTCTTACTGTTCTAAAAAATAAATCAGATAAAATGTCACTTATGGTATTGCCACTTGGCCTATAATTTTCTTTGAATACATATTCTTCAAAAAATAAATAGAAACCCGAAGTTACTAGTAGATGGCTGACTATTAAGTTGATCTCTAAGATGAGTGACAGGGAGGTAGTCTACATACAAACCAAGACCAAACTATGACTAACACTTTTTTTGTTATTCAAACCATAATTTTACATAGTGAGCTTCTATGGGTAGATATTCATTATGTAAGTAAGGCAGCTATTTAGAATACTTAAAATATCATAATATTTATAATAATTAAAGCTATATTAATACCTCACAAACCAAGTAATAATATCATTAAAGGTTCAATTTGCCAGCTCTTGAATATTGTTCATACAATTAATTGAGATAATTTTTGTTTATTTGAGAATCAATTTTATTAGTTTTTCATATGACTATCATTGTTTAGACACTTCGTGTATACGTGTTGCTGGCATTTGAACCCAGGTCCTCGTGTGAACCAGGCAAGTGCCGAAATCACTGAGCCACCACTCCAGACCTAACTGAGGTAATTCAACTTGGAAATTGGTATATGTGTTTTTATAAAGAAGAAGAATAAGTACAAGGAAAAGATAAGGGGAGAAAAGGAGAAGAGAAAGACCTTTGATGTTACCAACCACTGGTTGGAATTTCAATTTTCTCAGATTAAAAGAAGTTATTTTTAAATTAACTATGACAGAAGGTAAGACAAATGGTAAGAAATAAATATGATCACTTCCAGAAATTAAGGAGTAACAGAAAAGGAACAGATACCATTTAGTGTTTTGGTAGAAAACAAAAAACAGGGAAGTTTAACTTTACCAAAAGTAACTGCAATAGGGAAAAGAAAAGCAGAGCTTTAAATATATGTTGTCTCTTTTTAAAAATAATAACAAAGCAATTGATGATAATCAGTTTTGAAAAAAACTTCCAAGTAGATAGATTACAATTCCCTTTGGCACGATTTCTAGATTTTCATTTATTTACATTTGTGTTTTGGTGGCTTTTCTAACGTTACCTACCCTCAGTAAGTACTGAAGAAGTCCCTCAGGGAAGCATGAATGATTCTTATGGATACATGAAATATCTTCACTAGGATTTCATACACACTTTGGGAAAATGCACAGGCGAGCAAGGAAATTCAGTGCCCGTGGTAAAGTCCAGATGCTTGCATAAGTCCACAGTGAGCAAAGTGTGCTTTTCCTTGGTATATTAATAGCACTCTTCACCCTGTATAGACTTGAGACAAAGTAGGCAATCACTGACTATCTGGTGAAATAATAAATGAAGGTAAATGGAAAAGTTTCATAAGGAGCATTATTACTTTAATCCAGATTTAAAAGAAAAACAAAAAAGGTCATAAATAATGGCGGAGCAAAGAAATGTAGCCAGGCATGGTGATGCATGTAAGGCAGAAAAAGACCCTAGTCTGCAGTTACTGTAGGCAGAACTATGTGGGCTGATAAGGATGAAATTACCAGATGATCTTTTTTTTTTTTTTTTCTGAGAGGGCAAAGAGCATCCACTGTGCTAGGTATGCAGAAGTAATATCAGCTCCACACCCCCCTTACTAACAAGGGTGGTCCAGACAGCAACTCCCCTTCTTCTGATAAAAGATGCTCCTGGGCCAAGGGAAAAGGACTAGATCAGACCAGAATTTGACACTCATACTCCTAGGCATTGGGGAGGGAAGGCAGTGATGACTCAAGGGAAGAGAATCTTTAAAAAAGCGATTTGCATCCCCTCATTGGTGTTCTAGGCCAATCTCCCGGAGAAGCTTTTCCTTTCTTAAATAAACTGTTTGCTCTGCTTGCCTTGGGTCCCTCAGTTGCATTCTCTGACTCTAAGAGGACATGAACACCCACAAAAAATGCCACCACATGCCTATAATCCCAGCAACTCTGGAGGCTGAGGCAGGAGGATCCCAAGTTCCAAGTCTACCTCAACAACTTAGCAAGGTTCTAAGCAACTTAGCAAGACTCTGCTTCAAAATTAGAAAATAAAAATAGGGCGTATGTGTGGATGCGGTATAGTGGATCCCAGCATCAGGTTTATCCACAGGTCATTAATTCAAAAAAAGAAAAGAAAGAAAGAAAGAAAGAAAGAAAGAAAGAAAGAAAGAAAGAAAGAAAGAAAGAAAAGAACAGAAAAAACAAAAAGGAAAAAATCTGTAAATGAACTGAAGAGAGATCTGTGGAGTGGGGGGAAGGGGAGTAGGATAAGTGACAGGGAATAAATTGGAGCCGATTGTGATAATGTCATAACCCATCCTGGTGTTGTATATAAGTAAAAAGATTATCCTATCAATTTGTGCATTTTACTTTGGGCACATTTTGCCTCAAATTAAAAGTAGAAGATAATTCTATCTGGGAGGAAAAATAATGAAAAGGAAAAGATGTGTAAATATCAGACATATTTTGAAGGACAAAATAGAGAACTTGGGACAGATGGAACACGGGAAGAAAAGGAGAAGTAAGATGCTGTTTTCATGGATCATAATGAGACAGAAAAAGTTAGGCTGTCAGTGTAGGCAGAATGATGCAGGTCGATAAGGAGGAAATTAGCTGATGGTCTTTTTTTTTTCCTTTTTCCTAAAAGGGCAAAGAATGTCCACTGCTCCACATAGGCAGAGTTGCATATCACATCAGCTCCATATCCACCTACTAGGATGGTTTGGACAGAGATTTCCCTTTTGTGGATAAAGGTCCTTGTTTCTAGACATAGGCAGAACACTAGCTCAAACCAGAACTGCCATTGCTCATACTCCTAGGCATGGGGGAGGGAAGGTAATGATTAATCAAGGGTGGAGAATCTTGAAAGACTATAGAAGAGGTGATTAGCACACCCTCGTATGAGTGCTGGGCTCTGAAAGTCCCTTCTTCTGGAGAAGTCTTTTCTTTCTACCCTTTCTTAAATAAAATTTGTTCTGCTTCTCCAGAAATCCCTGTTTTCATTATTTGGTTCAGGGAGACACGAAACTGACTTCCATCAGGCCAGCATTTATGACCTGTACTTATTTAAAGTGTTCCAAAAAGATTAGTTCTCTCAAAACATGAAGATTCTAGCCCTGGAAAATTAACTACATTGGACTTGTATAATACCTGTCCTCATTACTACGCATGGACATAGCTTCAATTTGTTTCTTTCTATAAATATTTTATATCTAAATACCATTTATGAAAAATTCAAACTAAAGCATATTTTTAGAATATAATTATACTATACCTTTATTAAAATGCTAAACAAAGAAGAGTTTCAGAGATTTCTAACTTGCATTCAAATTATTCCTGGGTTGCTCCTCCAGGATATGATATTACTGTCATGGGAGTGAAAGAAGAATGGCCAAACTAGCTCCAAGCTAATGGTGCAGCCTTGAATCATCTTGAGTGTGTCTAGAGGTAGAAAAATAAAGATAGAATTGATTTTTCCACTATAGTTTTTTTACCACAGGTAGCCAATTTTGAACTGCACCAACTACACTGTGTCAATTTTAAAAAAAGACTCATAATACACTTTCTAAAAATATGGATAGGAAGTATTTCAGAATTGGTTTGGCAATTGCCAAGCCTGTGGTTGCACACCTGTAATGCCAGTTATGCAGGAAGCAAAGGCAGCAGCATAATAAGTTTGAGGACAGCTGGGGCAATTTATGGACACTGTGTCTAAAAATTTAAAAAGTTAAAATAAATATAAAAATATTCACACAGTCAATCACTGTAGCATTGCTGACAATTAAAGGCAAATGGGTATCTTCAAAGGAGCCATTTTGAAAATGCAAGTGTGTGTGTGTGTGTGTGTGTGTGTGTGTGTGTCCACACACATACTGGAGAAACATAAAGAAAATTTTCTGATTTCTCACTAGAAACAAGGGTGAGTTATAAGAGCCAATCATAATTTAATCTTGATAGGGATTAACTTTTAACTGTGCTCCTAGAGTGTGGCTGCAGGGGGTAGGTCCTTGGGTGTGTGCTTTGGAGTATGTATTTTTGTATCTGGCATAGAGACTCTCTCTCTGCTCCCTGGAG